>SNQJ01S0044366.1:17821-62834 GCA_010110895.2 Picea sitchensis | reverse complement strand
AGTACTTGTGTGTTACTTGGTGTGGTAGTGTACCATTGGATTATAGTTATGTACTACTATGGATAGACACAGTTGTGTGCTATTTTTTTTCCGATTGCCTTGAAGACTATTAGCAGTTTATTGGAAATAATTATCAGCCAGATGAAGGATGAACAAAGATTTTCTAGACAAAAAATGGTTCATAACATTTACTCTTCTAGATTAAAAGAATGGCTCTTGTATCACTTTGTGGAGTGAGAATCGTGTCTTATTACTCAGATAGAGCATGGTTCCGAGAGATGATGCAATTGATGATGATGGTGCTCATGATCTAGTCATGATCTAGTCTATATAAATATGTTGATGTTATCGAGTGAATGGTATGTTTTATGCTCAAGACCATTACCTGTAATACCTCCCTAGCTAGGAGGGAGTGTTGATATTATGGTATCCGCGGGAGGTATTTACCTCCAAATGTAAGCATGACAAGGATATAATACTCCGGGAAGTAAGAAGAAACCCTAATGAGTTGGCTAATAACCCTAGAAGACTTGTCGTCTCAAGAAGATAATTTATATTAGGTTATTAGCCTCCAAGAGAAGAAGTCAACCAGAAATAATAATATATACTGAACAGACAGATACCCAGAATGAGAAGTCAGCCTAGGAAGTTAGCCAAAATTAGTATAAATATAGGAGGCCAGTTCTCATTCTGGCAGGTAGTCTCATAATTGCAGAGCATCACTTGTGCGCACTACAGTTGCCCAGTTTCCATGCAGGTTTGGAGGAGAGATGTCGTTGTAGCTGTTGCAGCTAGCAGTTATGCTTGAAATATCTCTTGGCTAGGATTTGGAATATCTTATCAGCTCTTATTGGTGCGCTATCCTTGGGGAAATGTGCTCTACCCTTTGTTTGTCTATCTAGCCTAGGGTTTTCTTCCAGAATGATTCTCTATCAAGGTTAAGGTGCTCGGAGGGTGGCTTCGGCCTATGGTTGGGTGACAAGGGTATTGTCAATGGTAAAATGAGCACATCCACTTATATTCTAACATACACATGCCTTCATAAATTTTCAAACAATGGTAACGATAATACAAAAGGAATGTTAGTTTTCCAAGGTATAAGTAAGGAGTTAAGGGTAATATGGAGTAGTCATGAAACATTATTGTTCCCTTTATTTTCCAGGGAAACCATTTAAAATTTAGTCACAAGAAATGAGTGAAACCAAGCATATTCACCATAATACATTTTCCAACAATCATACCACAATAATACCAACATTTCCTCCAGGCGCCACATAACCATATACCTCAAACAAAATAAAATGTCGAATGATATTTCCAGTCTGAAACACTTAAATTACAATAGGAAGAAACCCAAATCGAAATGTATTTTACATGGCCATAATTCCCACAAACAATCCACTATAAACTTTGGAAAACAAGCACATTCTGCATGCAAAATCTAAGAGCCAAAAAAATAATTTTATCTGGAGAAGAGCTAATAATTCATGAATGAAAAGGTAAAATACCATACCTATAATAAGAATGATAAAACCATTAACAAAGAACAATTATTTTTCTGCTAAGGCTGAGCACAATGGAGGTGCTACTAACCAGAGAAACCAAAACAAGCATGAGGAGAATAATGAAGGTGGTGGCTTCAAGGTAGGGTAAGAATGACATGCAGTAAATGCACACCACTTCCCCTCTTTCCACATTAAATTCCATGAACCACATCCAACTATGGATTGCACTTAGCCTCCAATAATTTGTTCCATCAACAATATAAACCATTGTATATCCAACATAACATATCATTTCCATATTCAAAATCGAATCAGGCCTCCCTCATGGATTTTTATAACTATTATATGCCCATTTAACATTTAATAAAAAAATAACATGTCCCACATACCTTTCTAGTGAAGGATTACAATTCAAAAAAATAATAATTTTCCCATATATGTAAATATACCATGAGTTTGCATGTGACTTGTGCTTAGAGTTTGAGTAATATATCAAAGTCTAGGTGTAGAAAAAATAAACTAAAATGTTTATTTCATGAAATAACATTTTCTCTTTTTAAAATTAAATTGCTAACACACCCAACATCCATCAATTGCACATAGAAACAGGTTAGGATCTCCCTCTTTATTCTCAAACTATGAAATCTTTCTCATAAGGTATTGATGAGAGAAAAAAGGAGAACCATTTCTCTTATTATTTTTCAAAAGGGGTCCCACCTATTTAGTATTATTAATAAATATATATAAGTAATATGCATTTCAACCCATTTGCAGGCATGAATTTTATGTTGCGCTTTTGGTTGTCAACACAGTCCAAACCGACAATCCAACAATATTCCCTTTTGGCATTGATGGAAAAACCAACATTGATGGAAACACTTAGACATGGAAACAATCATGCTCATGCTCCCCTCATAAATTTTTCTCACTCCCCCCCTTTGACATCAATGGAAAATGTTATCTCTCCTTGGGGTTTCTCCCCTTGTCCTCATGCATCTTTTATTTTTCTTCATTCCTGACCAAATTTTAACTACCCCTGTCGATATGTCTCCACTGATATTATACCTGATCTAACCAATCATGGGAAACATAATATCTCCCCATGTGGGTATGTCTCCTCCTGTCTGCAGGATACTGATCTTCCTTTCTGGATATCTCTCTCTGATGATTTGCAAGATGTATACATACTTGTGAAAATTTTCCTCTCCTCTCTTCCAATGCCACTTATTGTCCATTGGTGCTTCCTCATGTAATTCACTGATATATATATAAATCATTCAAAATTTGTTTTCTTCAATCACTTTTCATGTTCACTTGATCTTGTTGTCAAATGATTTCATTATGATGATATAGCTTCTGCTAAAAATATATTTTGACCTATTTTGTTGTTCCTTTCACTACTTTCCTTTCTGTAACCAACTGATCCCAACTGATTCCACTGATTGAAATTGTAAATCCATTTCTATGCATATTATTTGACCCATGCTCTCTATACCTTCTAATCATCTCACGAATCCATATCTTTCCATATTTCACAAAATTTTCATAACTCTGCTACTCAACTATCGACAATGTTGACCCATCTGTCACTGTACTATACAAATGCAACTGATCATCACATATCAAACATGTCCACTGCAAAACAAAATCTACATGTCCATAGAAACCCGTAATAATGATATATTTTCCTGAATACAGTCATAGACTTCTTCCTATGCTACTTCCAACTAACACATATGTGGAAACACTAATTCTCAACTGATCAAATTGTTACTATGTACTTCTATTATCTGACTTCTCTGAATCTATCTCTGCAACCACTGCTTGAAAGATGGTTCTTTGATCTATGTCTACTATTGCATGGACTTCTCCTGTTCAACATACATATTTACTAGGAGTCTCCAAGTCTGATGACTCATAAAAATACACGCTCTAATGCAATGTAATCTTCTTCTTCATCTATAGACTCATTATCTTTCTGAACTCTGATTTCTTTCTTTCTACCTATGGATTGATCTTGCACTACAATTCTTGAAAGTGCAATCTATTAGGATTGTTCTTTGTTCACTTTCTCTTCTTTTCTTTCTCGTAATACTTTAAAACCCGTGATCTCTGGAAATTGTTCTTCTTTTCTTTTATTTCTTCTCCAAACCTTTCTTTATTTGACATCTTCCATTTTCTCTATAGATTTTTCTTCATCTCGTATTATTGCCAATCTTGCAATCTCTCAGACCTGGTATTTATTCATTTGTTCTTCTTGTTTTATTTTACATACTTTCTTATATCTGATATCAATTTTCTCTTTCATGGAAGTATCGATCATGCTTCTACAATCATGAGCTATGTGTCCATAGTTGTGGCATTTGTAACATTCAATGTTATGTGGGGCCACATAATAATTTCTTGCTTGAACATTTATTCCATAAGCCCTGCAATATGCAACCGTATGTCCAAATTTAGTACAATAAAAACACTGAACATAAAAGAAATTTACATACCTAGGAGTGGATGATCTTATTTGTTTTGTAGTCCTTCTATATTCTTTCCTTGGATGACCATGATCTTCTCTTTAGTGGATCTCTTCATTATGGTTGAATCTTATTTTCTTCCTGAATGTGGTAGGTATTGTTGAAGATGTATCTCTATTATTATTCTTTGATTCTTGTTGACCATGATTCCTTCCTTTGAGTACTTTTGCATAACTCTTATTATTTTCTTCATTTTTATTTTCTGGCACCCTAGATTGCTTCTCTTCATTCTCTATTGTTGATGTGGATGTTTCTGTCTCTTCAACTTTCTTTTTGAGATTGATGATTTTACTTATCAATGTGACAAATTCTTCTTCAAGCTTCTTAACCTATTGTTATTTCTTCATCATCTGAATCTTCACGACTTCTTCTGTTCGCTTTGCTTCTTCAAGTTGGATATTCAATGTGATTATTTCATCTTCAAGTTCTCTTTCTCGTTGACTAAATTCTGCTTCATGATTCTTTTCCTTTTGAATATCGATATTGTCTTCTATTTCATTGGGATTTTTTGTCTCATCACTTTCAATCTTCAAATAAGGGCATTCAATTTCAATATTTCCTATTTCTTCACAATTAAAGTAAAAATGCATACTTCGGTTGACTTTGCACTCTTCTTCTTTTGAATATATTTGACACGATGAGAAACTTACCTATTTTTCTATACCTGCTTATTCTTTAGCAGTTTTTTACTCTGTGATTGGAGAAGAATAAATATTGTGCATCTTATCCCATATTTATTTAGCTGATGGAAATTTTTCTAATTTGTCCTTTACTCAATCAGGTAATCCTTCCAAGATAAAATCCATTGTTATTTTGTTGTTCTTTTTCAATTCCTTCGTGTTTGTAGTATTTGGAGGTTTCTTGTAGAAGTGTACCATGTAAAATTTGAGTTCCAAATATCATACCCATGTTCCTATAAAAATACCTTCATCCTACAGCTCCACAATTCATACTTCATACCATTCTCACCATTAAACATTAGTTCTCCATTCATACTATATCCCATGATCTACCTTCCAGTGGTTAAATTGTTTCCTTGAAGGAACCTGCTTTGATACCAATTGTTGGAATATTGAGATGGGGAGGGGGTGAATTAATATCAACACTTTATACCACTTTTAACCAAAATTTATATTCTTTCACTTTATCAACAATGTTCAGTAGTATATCATCAATGTATCATCTATGAATGCATCCAATATATATATATATATATCATAAGATGTAAACATAAGAAACATCACATCAATAACACAATACACCAATATTTACGTGGAAACCCAAATGGGAGAAAACCACATAATGGTTTCTTATATATATAAATAATTCATTCATAGGAAGAATCGACTTCCCAATTCTCTAGTTGAAACTGGAAGGAGGCTACAACCCCCTATTCTCAAGCTCCAACTTGAAGGAAGCTACAACTCCCTCAATTCTATATCTCACACTAGAAGGAGGCAACAATCCCCTGGTTTCTCCAGATCCAACTGGAAGGTGGCTACAACCACCTAGTTCTTAGGCTCCAACCTGAAGGAAGATCCAACTGGAAGGAGGCTACAACCCCCTTTTCTTTCCCCATCCAACCACCTTGGATTATAAGTGTAGACCAATTGTCACTACCACAATGACTACAATTGTCACTACCAATGCCATTGTCACTGCCTCTGTCACATCAGCCTATAACCTGTCACTGTATCCAGCCCATCACTATCACTGGTACTCAACTAGATCCTCTCACATGGATCATACACCAAGGACACCTCTCAACTAGACTTCCAACATCACCAACACATGCCTCTACCAGGCATGTATCAATATGACCAAAATACCATCACAGGGTATGTATCTCAACCATGTACCAAAGAATATACCAAATGATACCAAGCATCAACCATGTACCACAAATTGTATCACAACAAGTGCATCAACCATGCACCAACAACTGTATCAAACCGTGCATCAACCATGTACCAAAAATTGTATCACAACAAGTGCATCAACCATGCACCAACAACTATACCAAACCATGCATCAACCATGCACCAACATCTGTACCAAATCGTGCATCAACCATGGACAAACAACTCTACCAAACCATGCATCAACCATGCACATCAATCTGTACCATATGCCTYAACCATCAACCATGTATACCAATTTCCAATCATGTACCATACCATGTATTAACCATGTACATCAATCATATACATCCACATCAACATCATACCATGTACCATGAAATGTATTTCATCTATATATCATATCATGCCATACACTATGTACCATAAGATAATCCTCATGTATATGTCAATATCACAAAGATGTGCCTCTAACAATGAACCATAACAACCATATACCGAGTATCAATAATGTGTCTCAAGCATGTAACAATATCACCTCAACCATGCACCATCAAAGGCCTCCAAGACATGCCTTAAACATGTTCCATACCATCCAAGATACAAGTCTCAAAAAAATACGTAAATGACATACCTTTACTCATGAAACCTAAACCATACCATCTCAGACTATGTTGTACCATCAAACCTTTCTGCAACTCATCCAACCATTCTTCTTCAAATATTTTCCTCAGATCCATGAACTGTCCTCCTACTTCCCACGAATGTACAAGATATTTCCTTCTGCAACCTGCATATGTACGTGACATGTACTTCTATAGCCCACATATACCTTCAAAAAACTAGGGTTTCTAGCTTTCTAAAAATATGAAACTTCCGCTTCTTCAGACTCCTTCGATGGCTCAGAAAATTTTTGTTAGATTCAACCTCAGATTCACTCACAGATTTACCAAAAGATAGACCATGACACTCATAAGATATATATTCAATGTAAGTGTGTATGCTTAAATGAGATACTCTTGAGGTGTATTTATACTTGTTCTAGGTAACCTCTTTCCTTATTTTATGGGTTTCTTGTTACAACCACTTTACCCTTTGACCAAGACATGTAACCAACTAGGGGCTTCTTGACCACTCTTTGGGGCTTCCAAATTTACAAGGCCATATCTCCCTAACCGTGAGGAACCATGTGGTGTTCCACATCTCATTGGAAATGGAATGACATGTACTATCCATCTATGATAGTATTCCCTACAATTACACTTCCCATCATTTCCATATTCCTTATTCAATGTCGGGTAACAAGACCACACCATCGGGGATACATGTAGACTACATCAAATGTATCCAACTAGAACTCATCATCAATATCGATCATACAAATTTCAATCAACTGTCCAACATATTTTGACCTCTCCAAGGGTTTACCTCAATCTCTAAGGGTTGACATAAATCTCCAAGATCACTCTCCAAGGGTTGACATCAATGAAAACCAACAGTCCAAACCAACTATCCAACATTTGAATCCTTTTTTCCTTGATTTTCATCAAGGGAATGTGCCTTTGAAGTCTTCAAGGTGCCCATTTGAATGAGTTTGTATTTTTCCATTGTCAATTCTCCAACAAATTTGTCAAGAGTCAACATTTTCCAAGTAGCTCCAAGTAGATTCTTGGTAGCTTGTAAGGGGGGGAAAAAGAGTAGTTTGGACCAAGGTTTGAAAGAATACACAAAACAAACTATTCATCCTCCTTATCAATTCCACACAACTTGAGATGCAACCTCAATGATTGAAACTTGGTGAATAAATCTTGGATAGCTTCAAATTTTCTTGAGGTCAAACTAATAAGTTCATTCTCCAACTAATGCCCTTTTAATACATCTTTCTTCCTAAATAGTCCTTCTAGAATGGTCCATAATTCATTAGATGATTTTTTAGATTTAATGTGGAAGATAAGGTGGGGAGTTATAGAGATACATAGTAATCCATATGCTTCATCACACCTATTACCACCTAAAAAAATTTCACAAAGACATTTGGGTGATCATAAAAAACCATTACCAATGGAAAATAACACATCACAACAAGGCTACCACAGGGCTACTTTACATCACCCCAAAAGAGTTTAATTTTTTTTTATAAAATTCGGTTTTCATACACGTGTTCGACTTTCCTTCACTAACACCCACATGAATTTTGAAATATTTCCTTCGAAACTTGTGCAAGTATACTGACATTATTACAGAATAATTCCCCTATGAACATGTGAATCTTCCCTTCGAGTACATACCCCTCTACCAAGACATAAAACTACCTTTGGACACTACCATTCCTATAGATTAATTATGCCCATCAAAAAAGAGAGAAGGATGGATAGTATGAAGTACCTCACTTTCAAATTTTTTCCATGCTGCTCGAATCCGTGAGTTTTGAACAGTACCTGTGATGGATCACAAGAGACAAACAACTATCTCCTACTCTAATAGATTTGACAAAATCGATCTATCTATGAAAGATCAAAACAAGCATAGAAAGATACATGTAAAAAAATACTAGAAGGAAATAGGCCAAGTATATTTATGAGAACTTTAAAAATACACTTACAATATTCAGGTGATTTTGAGGTAGCCTCCCCAAGTCCTCCTCGTCCAACCCCTTGATCGAAAGATCCATGATCAAAATAACAATGCTTTGCTAATTATTTCTCCTCCTTGTTGACCATGATAATTCCTCCATTTAAAATCTTTGAGAGGCTCAACCACGTTGGTTATATTTCAAATTAGTTGAGAATATAAATCCATCAGTTTTGATATCCCCCTTAGATGCAGCCCGAGGGTTAGATTCGAGCCAAACAAACTCGAGCCATCCATAACTATCTTTACAGAAAAAGGGGATTTCTTCCAAGATTTTCTCAACCAATTCAACACTCCCTTACAATGGGTAAAAGAGAGCTACAACTCTCCCTACTAGATAGAAAAAGAGGGCTATCTCTTCTTGCATTTGAGTAGGGGAGGGATTATCTTCCAAAAGTTGTCGAGATGACCAATTCCCATAGAAAAACACTTTGTTTCCACTATAAAATCATGGGGCTTCTTCTTCTAACATGATTTAGGGGTTATATCAAGTGTTTTCATGGTGTCTTTCATGATGTGACACTTATGTGACAAGAATGTGACACTTACAACACTTGCAAAAAAAGTGCGACACTTATGACAATGAGAATGTGAGATTATCAAAGTGAGGAATTTTGATGTGTAAAAAACATGTATGAAGATGGCTTGTTCGACATAGTTAAGAGGAAAATCCTAGCCCAATTACCTATAGTTTGATGTAAAAAATAAATTCAATTTCATGAGGAGTACTTTGGCCTCCCAAAGTCTCCATAAAACATTAGGATCTCCATTTCAAATGAGGATCTTTCACACTTGCGCTAGTTCTTGATGAAGCTTGGAATTTTCCTATAAATGAAAGCCATGGGGAATCATTTGAAGAAGAAGAAAATTTGCAATTTTATTCTATATGAACGATATTGAATACCACTTGTATTTTTCTCTCATATCAACAATCCATATACCTCATGCTTGTGTGATATCTTCCATCAAGGAGAAAACACATTTCTTTATACACACCATTTTGTGAGAGAGAGGGTTTCCAAGAAGAAAAATGACCCATACCAAGGAGAGCATTGGACCACACTTGCATCCAATCATTATCCTCAAGTGTTGATATTCATGTTCAAATCCCATACATTGGTAAATATATGAGTGTTGTTGCTTCTCTCCATTTTGTTGTTTAAATTTCATCTTTGTAGTTTAATTATTTGTTTAAATATTATGCATGTTTCTCTATTTCATGTTTCTTGAAATACCACTATAGTTATTGGTATTCACACTAAACATTATCTATTGTATATATTTTCATCCTATCTACAATAAGGAGATATTTCTCACCTTTGTAGGAAAATCAACCAAACAGATTGGTGATTCCACTTTAGTTTATATCCATAATTACCTCTTATTAATATGTTTCTAGCCATTCTCTGACTTTTGGTGTGTTGTAGGACTCAAGACCGACTTGATAATCAACTTTGAATCACTCTCTATGATTTCTATTCTCAGTCTTTTTCTTGTGATTCGTATGACTTGCATGATTTTTTTAGTCAGTTTCGCATCAGTTCCATGTCTTTTGGTCATTTTTCCATCGACCTTTCATAGCCTGTCACACTCAGTTGCAATGAAATTTGTATAATTGTTTATGAAGAGACCTGTGCAAGTATGCTAAATTCATCTTCTTTAGCATTATACTTAGGAAATACACTTTAATTTTTCATAAATTATAGGCTTACAATCTTTGATTTTTTTCAATTCTTACATTATTAATTAACTAACCTAGTGGGTAGGAGCAGAAATCAAATTTTTCTTCTCTTGTCACATGGATGGACTATTGATTTTTATATCACATGGATGTTTATATTAGAGTGCAATAATTTTTGTTTCCTTGTATTTTCACTTGCCACACACAAAGGGACCTAAAATTCTCTTACCTCTAATATTCTCTTTGCCTTGTGCCCAAAAAAGATCTTGGCAAACTTTAATGAGGGGAGTGGCGGAAATACCTCCCTTTCACAGAAATGTTATTTTTTTTGTGGTGTGGTTAATTGAAAATTCATCATCATTTAGAATTTTAATTAGGTCAAGTAAGAACCCATATATGTTCACATCTCTAATTTTGAAAATTTATTAACAATTTTTGCAATCATTAGTGAGAGTTTTTTTAATTTTGCAACACTTTACATCAACTAGAATTTAAGTAGGTGGAGAAACATACCACTCAAGTCCAAATGTTGTGCTATTAATCTAATTTATTTTAATCATTTCAATTTTTTTATCATGCTTGCATCACACAATGTTGTTTCCTCACAAGAAGCACACACACGAAGGACCTAAAGAGTCCTCTTTCTTGAGTATGCTCTCCACCTTGCACTCATAAATGATATTGGTGAATCATAAAGTGTAAAGAGTTATGAAATACTTCTGTCATCACACCTTAATCAAAACAACTAGAGCTTGACCCTAGTTTAGACCCTTAAAAATAAATCTACTAATCAACACATTTAATTCCTCGTTTGCAAGGTCACAAAATAATTAATAGTGTCAACTAGGATTTCAGGGATAAGCATCCAAATAACTCAACATTATTATTTCTCATACAAAACATCGAATTTGTCTCAAGGAACTAAAAAATAATTACTCTTAAGTATGAAAAAACCAAGGCAAGGAGATACCCTATGGTTTCATATACTTAGGTCCTATTATTATTGCTAGTATCCTTGAGCCACCTATCTCTTAGTTGAATATGACCAATGACTTATCAAAGTTAAGATTCCCTTTCCTGCACTTGATGAAGATAAAATAATGGTGAAAAAAAAGGATTTCTACACAGGTGGCATTTGTGGGCTACATTTTCACCCTAGATAGATAGTGTTAGACATTCGAAATTGTCACTAGTTCCATCAAGAAATTCACCAAATTATCCTCACTATAATTGACTCATTTTCACCTTCACTAGATATCTTCAGTAGCTTCAGACCCCATTGTTGACAACTCTTTGAAGGAAAGGTTTCATTTGAGTAGAAATACATTGGGTCTCATTGGACACATGTTTTCTTTTTCCACACCCTCATGTGAAAATACCCCCTATCTAAACACAGATTGATTTGGAGTGAAATACATTATATTGTTACATCATTATCCAAATCATTTCATTTGATTCACATATCTACTTTTATTAGGTCATTATTTTGAAAAATAAAGTTTAATGACCATTCACTTGAACTTAACATACCATTTTCATAGTTAGGAATCATAGGAGATCCTTTTTCACCCCATCATTATTGAGACTCTCAAGGCCTTTTTCTCATGTTGGGAGGCATCCCAAGACTTTTTTCTTCACTAGTTTTACCATCCCGATTGCATTCACCTTTAGGTGCATGATTGCTAGGTTAAACCCTAGTAAGGTAATCCTTGTTAAGATCAACTTATTATGCAAACCCTCTTGTAATATCATCCTCATCAAGGGACAAATCCCAATAGGAAGTACCAATGGAAGGTGTTATACCATCACCCCCACCACCCCCACATATGATCAACCTTCCATATATGGGTTTTCTCACTCTTCCAGATTTGATGAAGCTCACCAATGACCCCATTTTACATGATCGGACATGGACACCCATGAAAACCATATTTTCCTCATATATTCCAAAATATGAGGGAAATATAGGTGAAGACCCAACTAATCACAACATGACATTTCATCTATGGTTCTCTTCCAACAATATCAAAGATGATTCTATCTAGTCATGACTATTCCAGAGAACTCTAATTGGGCCATTGACCAAATGGTACATTAATGAAATAGTTGGATCACCCGACAATTTTTCATATATAGAAAATGAATTCCTATGTTTTTTCGATTTACTATTTTTTCATGAAATTGACCTATAAATTCTTACCTTTTTTAGACAAACCACTTCTATGCAAATCATGGATCATATCGACAAGTGGGATCGATGGTGCAACCTACGCAAAATCAAAGTCAAGGAAATAATAATTCTATATTTTTTCTTGAAATCCACTTTTCCATTGATTTCCAAAGACATGGCCACCACCATGCATTAGAATGAAGGTAAGGACATTATCAAAGATAAACACTTTGACTTAACCTATGATCAATCTAGGTACTTATATGTAGTCATCCTAGATAACCCTCTTCCTTTACAATTTGGGAGAGAAAAAATTGTGGAATCTCATTCATCAGGTGGGTTGATTGGATCCATGACTCATATTAACAACCCTTACTAACACCCATCCCCATATGGAATAAAAAAATATGGGAATCATAATGGAGGAGACCCCACACATGAAAATGGTGTCGAAACATCATATGCAACTAATAGCATACCACACAAACATCCCTCCTAAATGCAAGGTTGACATAATCCATTTCATCTAGGGACTAACATGCCCTCTTAAGGAATTCGTGTTTCCCCACATATGGATAGGACATCCTACAACCGCCAAAACTACATTGGAGGGACATCCACCTCTTACCACCAATATGGTAACCCCACACAAGGTAATTCATACTACCCATTTGATTTGTAAATTGTCGTGGATATTCCACTGGAATGATTCATCACAACAGATCTGATAAATGAAACTAAGATATAGACTATGAGGGTTAAATTCCATTAGATTCTAGAATATTTAGTTATTCATTTTCTTATTATGCATGAAATAGATAAAAAGTGGAAAATAAATAACAGTAAAATACATTCACACACCATCCACAAAGTAACACATATTTTCTTTGGGAAACCCTTACGGGAAAAGACCCAACTATAAGGTGACTCTTCTTTTCTCTCTTTTATTGGTATGGAAATAATGCAAGTACAAAGGAGAATGAACTCTCTATGGAGTTACCTGAGACCTGTGCCTTGTTAAAATAATACATAACATTAAGCCGATAATTATTCTCTCTAATTCCCCACTCCTATTTGTTCTACTCTACTATGGAAAAAAATACAATAACATAGAATGGAACCCCTTCTCCTCCTATCATCTTGGTATTTAGCATAGCCTGATATCCATCTAGGGGAGGTTTTTAATTTCCTTAACCCTCAATTGTGATAAGGTTGTGTACCTTCTATAATTTTCTTAGAAAATACACTATATTTTTATCCCCACTTGTCTAAGTAATGGAGTTTTACATGGCATCCACTCACACCATGGTGATCAATATGGTAGGTTAACGTGTGGGAGGCATAAATTTCACATACAAACTCTAATTGAGGTGATTCTTGCACCATTGGAAATATATCAATGTGTATAATATAATATCATCCTCCATATTAAGGTTTGAAAAACAAACATGTCATTTGATTCCTCAAAATGGATCTCGAAGATTTTAGATGGTTTTTTTTACCCAAATTTTTGAATTCAGAGAAACCATCGAAATGGATTTGCAAGATGAATCCTCCAATTTTTCCACCCAAAAAGTATGAAGATAGATGAAAAATAAAATAATGGTCCAATCCATATCATACCTCCCCACTCATGGAGGATTTTGGTCCCCAAATTATTTACTGAATGATGTGAGGAAATTTTCCCTCTATCATCTCCCCAGAGTACCACTTTCCTTTGCTTGGAAGTTGTCCTTTCAACCCAATTTTCCAAAGGTCATGTTTCCCTTGTCTTGTAGTTATATACCTATTCTAAAAAACTATGTCCCATATCAAATATTATTAATAATAGGGTGATAAGTCCTTTAAGGAAGGTAGTACATGCTCCTCCTAATCGAACATGGAAGGATCATAGAGATTGAGATTATCCACATTCACTAATAAGTAAATGCATGTATGGGGTAGACTGAGTCTATAGGAATTTGTTATAACCCTAAAATGCACTACAGGTTTACCTGGCATCAGAATTAATCATACCTCTTCCTAGCCAAAACCATCTTGAACAAATCCTCAAAAACCACTTAAATCCAGGAACCCGCGCCCTAACCTTTCCCTGGGCACGGGTGACCGCTTGCTAACCTCCTACTACACGCAGGTATCCGCGGGCTAACACACTACAGCCCGCGTTTACCTAACAAAGCAAAAATCAGGAAATTTTCCGTCGGGGCGAAGATCTTTTTGTGGAGTTAATTGGAACTCTGACCATGCGTGGTCGAGAGTTCGTCCAAAACTCTAACTCCTTCTAGCCTATAAAGGGAGGGGGAGAATTTACTATTCAGGAGGAAAAATCATAGCAAAGAAACTCAACAAATTGCCAAGTCCATTATTGTCCCAACCCTTTAGCCTTGCCTCAAGATTTAGGAGAAATTCATGCAACAACAGTTGGAGGACAAAGAGAAGAGGAAGAGCCCAGGATAAGAATCATGGAACGGTGACCGACCGCAGAAATCATTGTAAGTTGGTTCGTATTGAGATTAATGAAAAAAATTCTTTTTCCGTCCCAAATACATGAATATCATCTATGTTATTTGATTTATGTTTTATTTCTAACCTTCTAGTAGATCAGTAGCATGCATTTGTAGTCTTACCTTGATTGTAGGAATTTTTTGTGGAAGGGGCAGCAGCAGCAGGGAGATAAAGGCTCAATGGAGGATCTACTTCAATCATCGATAAAAGGTGAGTTGATTCTTCCCATGTTTGATTGAAAAAAGGGTTGAGATTTTTGGGTAGAAGGTTAAAGTTAAAAGTCTTAAGGGTCATGATACAGCATGTACAAGCTCAAAGCCCTAGCTTGTTAGTCCATACGGTAGAATACCCCTGAGAATTGCAGCGACTCCAACAGGGATAATTGCACTCTGGGGTTTCGGTTGGTTAAAGATTTTGGGGGTAGTTCAAAGGAATTAAGTTTACGTTTCTTTGTTGTATTTTGTTTCTGTTAGTCAAAGCTAGCGAGGGGCAGTCATCAATCGTTTTATGGCCCGATGCCGTATTTAGTCACCAAGGACTACATAGAGGTACCGCGGCACACTGCAAGAGGCACGAAGCAGCGGGTAACCAGCGCTAACACTATCTACAACAGCGTGTATCCAGCGGGCTATAGTAGTTCGGTGGCAGTTTCGAGGGGAAGCTAGAAGGTCCTCCTCTTCTGATTAGAGTTATCTTCGGGGGCTTCTGGATCTATCTTTGAATCTTGATTGGTTTATTGTCTTGTGTTCAGTCTTTCTTGTTGTGTTCTCAACACATTTGGTTTTCTTTTTTGCAAATTTGCTGCATTAGGCGATACATCTTTCATTTGTCGAGACTTCACGGTTAGCGATTACCGGAAACCTTTTCAAAGACTAGATTTTCTGTGTGTGATTTTATCTTAATTTTTAAACATATCTGCGGCCTTCTTAGGTTTAGCCCGTGGGTACCCGCGCGCTATTATAGTTCAGCATGTTTTTTCACGCGTGTTGTTTCAGTAACAATAGCGGGCTTGATTGGCAGCTCTTCAAATTGGGTGGGGAAGTCATCCCTTTCTGTGGTGAGAAGAGATCTTATTAGAGGTTTAGAGTCTGGGACTGTACATTCAGCAGGTTAGGGCATTTCTCCATCAGCTTGTGCTTGTTATTTGATTTTTTGATGAGAAAAAGACAAAGAGAAAAATATTTATTTCATGGTTTTAGGCAAGTGTTGGAATTAGTGCTTTCTTGATTTAACGTTTCATTTTGTATACGTTTTGTTTGTGATATGCGCTTTAAGCCATAGTTTCTTTTATTCTCTTGGTTTTTGATCTTGTCATCATTTTTTTCCCTTGTTGTGTTATTTTATACTGTGAAATAAAAAACAATTTCTTGTTTCATTTTCTTCTTAGTTTGAAGATTATTGTTGTTGCATTGGTAGCTTGGAAAGTCTTTTATAGTTTTTAAATTAGATATGTCTAGGTATAATTAGCTCGTAGATTTGAGTGAAAGTTCTCTTCATTTACTGCATAAAAATCTTAGTAAATCTGAAAGCGAAAAGAAGTCTTTCATTGAAAAGTTGTTGGTTTTGCATTTGAGAAAAAGTTTGTTTTCAAGCATTTACGTACATTTTGCTTTGAGTCTTTTTACAAACCATCAGGAGTTCACTTTCGCACCTTGAGATTTTAAAAACCATTAAAACACTAATTAAAATCAAGTAGACTTTCTGTTTGTAGGGTGCATTCACTGGCTTAAGAATAGGGCCTTGGAATAGGTTGGAGAGTAAAATTCTCCAAGGCCGGTAAATAAACATTGAATTACGTCATTTAGGGAGTGTAGAAGTCCGATTCACGAACATTTATTAGGGACCCCCCTCTAACATACAGATACAAACCGCGAGTTCGGCGTAGGAAAGGCGTGGAGATAGCCCCTCAAAATTTGGACCCGGCGTTGTGGAAACTTTTATATAGAGGATCATTAAGGGATTACATGCGTTTGCACTTGCCACGAACTTTGTGGATCTTGAATCCGTTCGAGGTCCTCGATTGTCTTCCAGACCACTTACTCTTGATACCGCAGCGGAGTTTAGACTTGATAACACACTCGGTATGATCTACGGCCATTTTGCACGATAGATGTTCGTCGCGGCTTGAAACTAGTTTTCTCTTTCTAAAGGGACGCCACGCAGGGTAGCTAGGGGTATACCGGTACCTATATGAACATTTGGATAGCTGGCAGAGTGAACCCCGGAGGTGCTTCCTTGTTTGAGTTTTACTTGCACCGGTAAGGTACTCTAGTGGTGGATTTGTTGTAAGCGCTCTTCCTAATATAGTGCTTGCTTGATTTATCTTTTAGAGGCTTTATTTTGAATTAAGTATTCTTGTTTGTTACGTGTAGAATACCTTAGCGTGTCATTGAATCTTCTCACACAGTGGATGATTCTGGGGAGCTCCGTCAGGATGCGAGAGGAGCTTACGGGCCTACCGGCCCCGGTTATCCTACGGAGCCACCCGCCACCACTAAAGGGAGGAAGATAGACCATCAAGGGTCTTCGAAGCAACTGGGTTACAAACCTTTGTGCCCGAACAGCTCCCGGAGGAATCGACCGCCATTATTGGATTGGTTGAAACCTCAAACAGCGATATCCCCAGACACGGTTATCGTACCAATCCGATTTACCAAACTCTTGTCAACACCACATACAGCTATGAGCAGCTACTACTTTCCTCGGGATTTCTTCCATTCCTATCGCTACGTTACCACGGGAGAAGCTTCCCCAAACTTACCAGAGTCGGCGGTCCGGACCACCATGGCCGCGGCCGCAACTACGTCGCAAATTGGACCGACCCCATCTATCGATGGCGACCACAAGTCCTTCCGCCAATTGCGACGAGCTCCGGTTTTCGCGTGCCTGGTTGAACTTGATCCTGCACTCACACCTCCACTTCGGACTTTGGAGTGCAGGGGCTGAGGGGAAACTCGCGGCTCCCTGCAAAGGTCAAACTGAAATTCTGTCGCGCCCAATCGCCCTCGCGGGGTCGCGTATTCCTCCGCCGTCCCGATGGCTCGGGTGGTCCGCATCCCGGTAGGGGCCGCCGGGTAGCCCTTACACACCGATTCACTTGGAAGTCCAGGAACAACACCGCGCAAACTTCTGCGATGAGTTCATCCCACTTGGTTGTTTAGGCGGACGTTTGCGTCTGGCAACGCTCAGCTACTTGCTTTCCATGCAGGGGCACTCCTATCTTTGGGTGATTCCATCCGGCCCGAGGAATTTCAGCTACTGCCGGGGGCACATACCGAGGGACGGAACTTCGATTACAAGGATCCGTCCACCATAGGAATGCCATTACGGGGAAATAACCATAATCAATGGAAATCTGGACAAACTGTTGTGCCTCTCCCAATGGGACCGACATGAATTAATCCTTCCCAAAGTCCATCAAACACAATAGATACCCAACATTCTATGTCCTTCATGGGGAATCAGCTCCCCAAATGATGTCTCCTCAAATGCAAAGGAAACCCACTTACTTAGGTCAGGCCAAGGTTTCTACCAAAACCACGGCCAGCAACCAAACTTTCACGGCAACTGGGTCCGGTCAAATTGAGGACCCTTTTATCCGACTGTCGTGACAGCCTAAACTGCTTTTCTTAGCAGCGTTACGCGGTTTGTATGGTTGGTGAATGATCCTATACTCATCTCACGATCTGCGTTGACCTCTATGCTGCGGCAGTTGCCTTCGGACATCTGGTTCGAAGCCAAAAACCTAATGAAGATCGAGATCGCGTGACTGCACCGCTTTTGGTGCTCATCGAACTCGTTGAAGTACGACTCCGTTCAGGTTGAATTTTTCAACGCACTCTTATTGTGAGTGCTACGAAATGGTACATAGAACTTGACATCGCGGTATTCCTTTTTTGGCGAAGTGGCTATGGATTTCCTTAACCATTTCGAGTTACCTCACGAGAATCTGACTAGCCCGGCATAGAGTTTCCTAGCCAATTTGAAACCTTGAGGCGTCGGTAGGACCATATCTCCCGGATCATATTAGAGTGGCGGCGAAGGTCATATCAAGGTACCGTCCAAAGGCATTCGCAACCGAGGGGTTTTCACCGAGGAAGAATCCATCATGAGCTCAATAGTTTGAGCTTATCTATTCTCGGTCGGTCTGGTGTACAGCATCGCGGATGCACCACACGATGCGATTCACGGACAAACCGGACCAGAGGCGGACCTGTCACGATGGTACATAGTGGTTCGGCACAAATAGCCAGTACGAGCAATTGACAAAACAATTGCGGCGGAGTTATCTATACAACTTTTCGGCTGACCAACGGACTCGCTTTAGGCACTCCTCCTACTCAAGCGTGCGAAGTACACTCCATCTGGGGCGGTAGCAAGGGCAACCAGCAACTTGAGGGGAAGAAAAACAACGCAAGAAGAGTAGGGGATAAAAACCAAATGATAACGCTGGCAAGGGAACCAAAGAAAGGAAGCGAGGTATGAACAGCTAACGTCATGCAGGAAGACCTGGCTGCTATCGCCGACTTTAGGGCCAGTTTGTCACCGACACCCGATAAGCCATGTTGACTAACCCTTTTCAGCATGGGTAGAATCTAACTCAAGCCTCTGCCCTTATCGGTACTTGCAGAATCTAACTCAAGCCTCTCAAAACGCTTCATCTTCCACGAGCGTATACATGATGAAAAGTGATGCTTTCATTGCAACCAGATCTCACGATTATATCAAAACAAGTGCCTCTGATAAGGGAAAAAGAATTAGGATCCATCTCTTCCTCTGATTGAAGAAGGCGTTAGATTTGAAACAATGACCAGCATCCCAAAAGGTGCGTTTAAAGAGGCTATACAGTGATCAAGGGCCGCCCAGAATTATTCCGTGGTGGAAGATTTATCCCACAAACCCGCTTATTACCATGTAATATGCGCTTTGGAGGGTCCTCCAAAGTTGCCATTCAGAGGAAACGGTGGCTACGCCTTAGGCTCTCACGAGACACGTAACCGGAGTTGATCATATTGAATAGATGGAAGCGGTACGGTTTACCGTGCATTTCAGATGGTGGTAAAACCACCCCTTGAAAACTTTTACAGTATCTTCCATACGGGTGAGCGAGGTAACCCGACTCGCGTTATGTCGTTAGCATGTGCGAGAATCCATTGGTCAACTGGAGTTGTCTCCGTCACCTACTCACCTCACTGCGTTCGACGGTCATTTTCGGAGCCGCGTGGCATCATCCACGCTATACTTTAAATGGGTTAGGGAGGCGGAGTGTCGCGATCGAAGTAGAGGTAGTCGATGCCCCATCGATTCCACAATATATTGTTAGGTCGGAGTTGGAGATATGCAATGCAAGCGGTGGTCACTACAATCTTCCGAGTCCTATTGTTTCCACATGAAGGCAGGATAGTGACTATTGATGGGTTATTCTTCTCTAGACCTGACCCTGCTTTAGGGGCATCCATGGTCCCCATGGTAGATAATCCTAAAGACGATTATTGATCCAATATGGGAATTTAAGTTCTGTATCAGTGGGCACTTCGATTACCCACCTCCTCGGGCGATGTTAAGTTTATATCAACTCACCACAAGGATGAAATTTTCCATGTTTCGTCGTTCCATACGACTTACTTCGAGGATCCATGGACTCTTCCTTCCTCATCGGACATGATGGATCACGGCCGGGGCATGCGAACGTATCTGTATACAACTCGATCCGGTGAGTAGCATACTCTTTGGTTCTGACGACTTATTTCTAAATCCGATTCCGGCATCCGAGTTGGATCCACTCCTTGAACCTATCTGAGCTCAGGATTCTCCTACGGATATTGATTCGTTAGGCCAAAGGTATTGCCAAACGAAGATATATGTCGAGCAATGGCTGGTCGGACAGACTACGGAAGGTCGCTGCATCGCGGATGTACTTCTCCAGGAGTTACCTGAATCAGTGAGGGAGAAATTCGCTATCACCATGACGGAATCGGCGCGTCCCATTAACCTCTGCTACCACGGGATATTTATCTTTGAGGGCAACATAGAATATCGATGAAATAGTACTATCGTATCTCGAACCCCGGCGTCGTGGAAATGTCTTAAATCCGGGCCAGTTGCTCCCGAAGGAGTTCAGATTTACCGCGGATCTTTTCGAAAAGAATTCCGTGGCGTTTTAATACGGTCTTGCTCCGCGACCGTAGATTGAAAAATGATTCGAACGGCGAGATCGGCTACGTATCAGGGCGCCAAAGACTATGAAAAACTACGTCCACAGTTAATCCAAGGAAGGCGACAATACGTAAAGGTGAGATTCGTAATTTAGCAGGGCGGGTTTCATATACCCTATCCACTTGGCCGAATGGAATTATCAGAATCCCGTGCCGGAGTTGATAAAACAAGGCGATTTGTGGCGTCTATGCGATTTCGTAGATTTAGACGAAGACTGTATCCGAAGAATGGTATCCATTATTCATGGCCGGAATCGGCCGTCGGTGTATGGAGGTTGTGAAATGCGCCATTCATGGATGGTTTCTCGAGGTTATAACCAAATCCAAATCGAACCCGAGGGTAACTTACAAAAGCGACATTCATTTTGTCATAAATTCCAGCTATCGAAAATGCCTTTTGGTCTCAAAACTGGCGGAGATACTTTCGGTGAACCCGTATCTTTAGTTTCCGCGACCCTCAAACGCCGCAATTGGGGCATAGATGATTTGCTTCCATCATAAGCCCAGAAAAGGATCATCCTACACCTCCGGACTCATCTTTGAGCAATTTATTCGCTACTTCGGTGCTTAAGATCCCAACAAGAGTATGACTTTTGCGTCCGCGTCGGGGCGTTTGTTAGGTTTCTTCATTTCAACAATGGGGATCATGGTAGATCCTCTTAAGGTGGAGACAATAGTTCAGTTGCCTCCCCTGTGCATAGTTCCTCAGCTTCATAGTTTACAGGGTAAAGCCAACTTTCTTCGGTGTTTGTTTGCCAACTATGCCAAAATTACCATGGGCTTCATGCGTTTACTAAAGAAGAGCGTTCTTTTCTGCGGGACGGGGGCAGCTCAAGCGGCTCTTCGGCATTGAAACATACCCCCTTACAACCCTTTTCCTACCTTTCTGACCGCAAATTATAACAAAGGATTTCCCTATTATATGCGAACGCCTTGAGGGTCAACCATAGGCATGGTTTTAGTTCAAAAACATGATTCGTTTTCTGAATACGTAATATATTACCTGAGCCGAGGCCCCGTAGGACCAGAACTCAATTACCGAAAAACTTGCGTTGGCGGCGGTCCATGTTGTTCAACGTTTCCATCATTATGTTTTGTTTTGTAATACCACCGTCATTGTTGTTGTTAATCCATTTCAGTACATGTTGAGACGATGAGTTATCGGCGGAAAAATCGATTAGATGGATGGTCATCCTCCAAGAATTTGACTTAGATTTCATTTTATTGAGAGTCAAAAAAGTCCTTTGGTGCTTTACCGAGCATTTGAACTTCTGGTTGAGTCAGTTGATGTTGTGCCTGAGGAATCGGCTATCCGGGGTGATATGTTTTGATTGAATCATGCGATCCGTGCCGGGAGATATCTTGATCTATCTCGAATTTGAAGTGTCCTACCTCGCTTCATTGATGGCGTCGTGAATACACCATCGGAGCCAAGAACTATCTTATACTCAATGATACTTTGTATGGGGTATAGTGTGTTTTCGTCGATGCCTCACTCCGCGAGGAGGCCGTCATGGTACTCAATGATGATTGTCATTCACCGAGGAGATTATGGTAGGTCCTTATCGGGTTGGCAGGTCAAAAATTCTACGGCGGGTTACTTCTATTGCAGCTTATCAAAGGCGTATTGAGTCGGTCAAGTGTATCGTGCCGGTCTTTCTCACGGAGATGGAGGCACATCCAGCTCCTATGTTTTTTGTTATCACCGTTGGTCCCTTCCACCAAGTGGGGATTGATTACACTACTTGCAACCCCCTGTCAGTAAGGGGGCACTGCTATATCATTTTGGTTGTCGACTACTTTACTAAGTGGGTGGAAGCAATACGATATTCAAAGATGATGGAGGAAGCGCAGCTCTCTTCTTATTTAGCAGTTATAGCATGATTAGTCCTAAGAGATTGTCACTAACCATGGTACGTTACTTTTAGGGAGATCAAGATGATGAACGAGTTAATGTCAAAGCTTGGGTTACGGTAGGAACACTCATCACCCTATTATCCCAAAGCCAATGGGCAGAACGGAAGTTGTTAAACAGCAAGACAATGCTGACGAACCATCGCTCGTCGTCTAAGCTGGAATTTGATGTTATGCTTTCGGCATTATGGGCTTACCGAACTGTCGATTAAAGGCGCAACCGATTTTTCACCTTTCCAACTTGTTTACGAGTAGGGCAGTCTTGCCATTGAATGTAGATGCGTCAGAATTCGAATACGGTTACTTCGGACAGCTCCGCTAGAAGAGCGGTTAGTACACCTTGAGCAACTTGATGAGCAGCATCGCGATGCAGCCAAAAGGGCTCTCATAAGAATAGGGTCAAGTGTCGATTATGATAGATGCCATTCGTCCTCGGGTTTTGAGGCTGACCTTGTCTCACCAGTTTACTATAGATAAGGACCCACTGATGAGGAAGGGTTAAACCCACTTGTGGTTCGGACCCGCTCATTGTTAAGGAGGTGCTAAAGAAGGCCGCTTATTGTCACGGTCGATTTTGAAGGGGAATGCTTTGTAGACCTAGAAATGGGGATCTACCTCAAAGTGCCTCGCTAGGGTCACTGTGGTTAACTTTTTGTAACGTATGTATAGTCTTTATTTTATTACTTTCTTTCGTTTCTTTGGAAAAAGTGTATGGACGTGTCATTAATGTTATCTTTTCGTCATTATGGCGGATGTCAAGTGAGTCCAAAGTGTTCATTGGGTATCGGATGGTGCTAGTCGACACACGCACCAGCGGGCTCACCTCAGCGGCACAGGTTATATTCCATGCAGTTGGGTTATTTTATATTTCCAGGAGGTACATGCTTAGGAGACCTACGAATAATGTTCGTGTAGCGGTTATTGAGTTGCCATTGGCGGCATCATTTGGTATCTCTCACCTCGGGTCTACTTAGGCGGCTCAGCCCGATTGTTAATCGCGGCTAAGCAATTATCAGGTTTTGATCCTACCACTTTGCATTGATTCCTTGGTGTACGTCTCTTGGAACGCAATTCTGATTATATCACATATTTTCATGTTCCTAGGAGATTAAATCAACTCACGAGATACTCTAGCTAATCATATTTTAGATTGGCATCTTGCTCACATAAAGAAAATCATGATCAAACTACATGTAAACACATTTTGTACACACCAATCCATAAAGACACATAAAGAAATAGAAATCATATATATACATCTTAGAAGTCCTCGAGTACATAGATGGAAGCAAAGCGCCTCAAAAAAGTGGGAGCCACATCGAGTCAATAGGGCTTAAACCCTCAAAAAATAATATACAATATATACCAGAGGCACATGAAGTTTACAAAATTAAACCGAGTTTTGTGAGCCCCACCTATTATAGTCATACGGCCCAGATCCAAATGCCTAAATAATCGATTGAGGTCGAGGCAACTACCACCATATGAGTGCATGGGCGGCATGTCCTCTACTCGATCATAGGGTAAATGCGAGATTGAGCTCGATGAAGTTAGCTCAATCCGTACAAGGGCCCTCTCGGCCTCTCCTGCAGGAGGGTTCCATGCTACTGCTACTCCCCAGGCGTCGATCTGGTCATGGGCTGTTCAATGCAAAGTTGGCAAGCCCCGCCGCGAGGGTCCAACATGCACCGTAACACAAAGTTTTACCCATCAAAACTTCCACGGTATACAAAAAACATGATGTATATATCGAAAAGACATAAAATTACATATGCAAACAAAAAATAGATACGGTGGAGACTTACCCACATATCCCTCGCTCCTCACGGAGACGGCATAAATTTGGATCTCTAGAGAAGTCATTCCACTGCGGTATGGGTAGTCCTCAATGGCGAGGATCTTCTGCGACAACCATGCAAAGAAGTCAACATCGAAGGACTCATTGATCCTTCCAACACCCTGTCCCGGCAGTAATACTACCCATCTAAACACTACAGGAAAAGAGGCCTGATTTCCTCACACCACTTCTCGAGGACTAAATCTCAGAACTATCTCAAAGAAGAACGAACACAGAATGGTCCAGAACCCAAAGTTCCTATGTGTCAGCAAACGACAATCTGTCAACTACCTCTCCATAAAATCTAGCAGTGTAGTGCTCCAGTCAAAGATCTATGCATTCATGCAATGAATGGCACAGTTCATCATCTTGTATGTCGCGATATGCGATTGGCGAGCCGATTGATTCACCAATGGCGATAGAATGATACGTAAGTCAATTTGGTGACCAGCAGGTATGGGGCGTCCCACAGTTGGTCGATACACAATACTCATAATCAATTAGGAGACTTTGCCATTGTGGAAATGTCTACAAGTTGATGGGTTCCCCTCTCCTCGAGGGCCAGTCAAAAAACCAAATGTCACCGGTGGTGAAGCGAATTTCCCCTCGATCATAAATACTTACCGACATCGGGGATACCCGATGGTCAACCGAGGGAATTGGCCGGCCATGGTTTATGCGCTGAGCGGGCACATAAGAAAACTTTCTGAAACCCGCGTGGCCGACCACCGACCATCCGTTGCTGGATCAGCGATACCCCTCATTGGAAAGCTGTGCTCTCTCTCTCTCCAATGCACATACATCCACGTCAACCACAAAGGAAAAATGGGAGTGATTAAAACCTTGCACATATTTTTTGGTTGTGCGGGTAACCGTAATTTGTAGAAGTGGCAGTCGATGATGAATTTACCCGTCTTGTTGTCTTAATGGATGTCTTGTGGTGCAGAGTAGTCCCTATCTCTGGATAGCAGGTAGGTTACTAGGGGCGACCCTTTAAAGGGTGGCCACCCCAACAAACTCAAAACATAAATTAAAGTATTAAATGCAAGATGGGAGAGTTTGTACTTACTTGGTCCCGTGAGGAAGTCATTTGGTCCGCTGTAGCTCGAATCCGCGATCGTAGCACGGGGGTCTTTTAGCTCTAGAGTCAATTTACCGAATCAGCAATGGTGATAATGAGAGCGCCAGCTTCTATTTATAGAGAGTTTTGGCCTCTTTTGGCTGTCCTGCTTTTGGTCCCTGTGGTTTCTTTATCCACTAAAACAAAACGGTGTGGTTCCGGAGTTATATGGAAGGGATTTGGTGAGTATTGGGACATTTTTCATTGAGTTCCAAGAAAATAAAAAAAATACATAAAGTCCATACAAAATTTAAAATCCAACTTTGAGCATATAGGGTAGGATTTCATCCCAACTACTGCATCTCCGTTGCTGCGCAGGTTCGACTGGTTGCGATCGGAACCATCATTTTACTGCTCTAGAGTAGCAACTTGGTGGTAGAGCTTACCAAAACATGGATGCCCCTAGGTAGTTCACGGTTGCATTATGGTGTCCATACCATTTCGACAACATATGAGTATTTCGGGGAGTCCATTATAGTCTATTCGAATATGAGTTTGAGCCTCATTTGCATGGGTCTTATTCACTCTTTGTTTTACCCCCGGACTCCCAAAAACATATGGGTCTCCTTTTAAGCCCTTTGGAGACCCTCTAAACATGAAAATTGCGGCGATCTTGGCGACCCATCAACGCTTGTTAAGCGAAATTTGAAGTCGCGATACGTCCGGTATTGGTTACCTTTTTTTCGGTCAGGAGCGGTCAATCTGAACAAGGGCTCTGTTGGTTTTGTTGCTTTTGAAGGTATGCCGGTATATGGTACATTATTTTTGGGCAGGAGTTTAAATCCTGAAAAGAAACCCCGGGAGTCCATAGTTAAACAACGGAACCACAAAATTGAAAAAAGTTGCCGAGTGACCTTATTCTTTCACACTCGTTAAGCATTGAAGAACATTTCGATGGAGGTCCATAGATTAAGATTTTGGGACTCATAAAATTGAAAAATCATTACGATCTTATCAACATTACCTTTCGTTTAAAATGGTTTGAATTAGTGAAACCAGTTGCTAGTTTACCTTTTTTGAACCGACTAGACTATTTACTGAAAAAAGGTACCCCAATGGAGTTTCCCTTTATGCTTTTATGGACACTCTAAACATGAAAAAATCACCGAGCTTCCCTTCTTTGGGCTCGTTAAACTTACATCGAAGGAGACGTTACCGTGTGTGTTCCTATCAACCGCTTTTGCATCCTTTACTTTTCAGCCTAGTAACAGTTTTCTTTGCGTCTTAACACCTTTGGCCAGCGGAGGATTTTTCCCAGTATCATTTCCCTAGAACATGGAGTCTTGTCCTTGTGCCTTTGAGCTTGTATGTTTTCTAGTTACGTTCCTCCCTTTGTAACGTAATATTCCTTTATTCTTTTCAAAATATTCAAAAGAACAAAAAATCAAATATAACCCAAAAGAGGGATGGGAAAAGTATTTTTCTTTGTTGGCAGCATTATGAGTCACCCATGGATGGCTGTCTGTGCATTTTGATGCCATCAAATTATGGGATGTAAGTGACCTTAGGAAGCACTGCTGTTTACAGTTGTGTCCTCCTCCTTTGGGTTATTCTTCCAAACATATGGAGTTTGCATTGCCTCTTGGAACTGCGGTGCCTTATATCTTAGGATCTTATGCGCTAGCGATGTATATTATCCAGGGAAGTTTATTACTTAGCGAGTCGACCACTTTCTGCCAATATATGTCTCTTGTCGCATGCAGGTATCGAGGCGTCCAATCAAGTCTTTGTTGAAATCAGCAGGCGCTGATCCGATCGTAATATTATCAAAGTCCGGTAACCCGTGAGCCGTGAAGACCTCACAGGTGAATTAGTAGTACACTCACACTCCTACCCGATTTTTAGAAACCTTTGAAGTCATTACTTTCGAGCTCACGGGGAGTACAACCATCAATTTTGAATCATCTTAGAGAGATGGATACTTCATGTATATCTTTACGATTTCAAGATGTAGCTTCTAGCGTGTATTGTGACTTACTCTTTATAGTTATTTGACATGGATCCTACAGTGTATTTGATTGGTAGCCATGGTTCCTGTTTAACCAAGCATGGGTATACCCGCTTCGGTGAGCGTTGATATTATTTTTAGACGGCGCTGCGATTCTTGATTCACGGGCTCACTCATTCGACATCGGTCACAGTTGGTAAAAGAATTTGTTGTGTATTTCGACCAACTAGAATTCTTGGAAATTTCCACACATTAAGGGGGCATCTGTTATAGCCCTAAAATGCACTACGGTTTACCTAGCATCGAGCCAACTCATATCCCTTCTAGCCAAAGCCTTGTTGAACAAATCCTCAAAAACCACTTAAATCAAGAAAACCGCGCCCTAACTAGCACCGCTGGGTGTGGGGCAACCTCTTTGACCTTCTACTACGCGGTGCCAGCGGGATAACCACTACACCCAGCGTTTACCTAACAAAGAAACAAAAAATCGAGGAAGTTTCCATGATGCGAAGATCTTTTTGTGAGTTAGCGGAACTCCGACCATGCATGGCGGTTGCTTCCGAAAACCAACTCCTTATAGCCTATAAAAGGAGGTGGGGGTACACTATTCAAGGAGGAAAAATCATAGCAAAAGAAACTACGCCAAATTGCCAAGTATATTATTGTCCCAACCCTCTAGCCTTACTTGCCTCAAGCTTTAGGAGAAATTCATGCAACAACGGTTGGAGGACAAAGAGAGGAGGAGCCCGGGGATCGAGGTCGAGGCGATTGGCTTGATCTCAGAATTCTTTGTAAGTGATTTATATTGAGACTAATGAAAAGATGTTTTTCCCGTCCAAATAACATAGATCATCTATGTTATTTGATTTGGTTTTATTTCTAACCCTCTAGTAGATGTTAGCAATGCATCGTAGTCTTACAACAGTGCAGGAATTTTTGTGGAAGGAGTAGCAGCAGCGAGGAGATAAAAGGCTCAACGGAGGATCTACTTCAATCATCGGTAAAAAAAGGTGAGTCGATTCTTCACATGTTTGCATGAGAAAAGGGGTTGAGATTTTGGGTAGAAGGTTAAAAGTTAAAGTCTTAAGGGTCATGATCTGGCATGTACAAGCTCAAAGCCCTAGCTTGTCTTAAGGGTCATGATCTGCGTACAAGCTCAAAGCCCTAGCTTGTTAGTCCGTAGGGTAGAATACCCCACAACAGAATTATCTCCAACATTTTCCACTACCTCAAAAGGACCATACCATAGATCATTTATCTTCTTACCAATACCTAGTAGACTTTCCTTGTTAAGTTATAACCATAATATGTCTCCCACTACAAATGTTCTCTCTATTTTGCGTTGTTCATGTCTAGCCTTGTAATTTTCCTATGACTTCTTTAGCATATTTTGTACATGCAAATGGTTCTGCATGATATTCTCAAAATAAAATTATGTTATTAATGAATCTCTTGTGTGGTCCTCCCTCACTCCTCTTTTATTTCCATATACAACATCCAAGGGTGAATATGGAAAGTATCCAAAACAAGTTTCAAAAGGTGATTTACTAGTAGAAGTGTGGACTTATCTATTATAAGAGTTATGTATGTATATTATATTTTCATCCCCAATATTCAGATGCTTTTGAATGTAACCCCTCAAAACTTTCACCAAATTCAAGTTGACTACCTTTGTAGCCCATCTATATATGGATGGAATGTCAGAGACCTCTTGAGCTTAGTGTCCATATTATCCCACAATGTAGTCCAAAAGGAACTAGGAAAATTGATGTCCTTGTTTGAGGTGATTCTCCTTTGTATCCCAAAGTGCACCCAGACATGTTCAAAGAAAAAATTTGTTTCTTCCTATCCCTTTATGGTATTTTTACAAGGCATGATAATGAACATTTTTTTGAACTTGTCAACTACCAAAAATAAATATTCATGTCCCAATACACATACCTTTGTAAATTGGCAATTGCATTTCAAACACCAAAATGTTTTACAACCTTATAGGTTTGATCCTCTCTAATAAGCTACAATCATTCACCTTTAGGGACATAGAGCTTGTCAATCTTGTAGAGTAAACCATTATGGAAATGATAGTCATCCTTGTCATCACTTATTTTTTATATGAATTTGACCCTGTAGCTGCTGAAAAACCTCCTTGAAGTCCTCATATTTTGTGTATACCTCTCTGTATGCATCATGGGAAAAAGGATCCATGTGCATCAAAGTTCCCAAAGTTGTAATATTGGATGTGGGTGGCCTTGAAATATTGTCTTCCAACTTGTTTGTGCTACCCTTCTTATACTTGATGATTAGATGAAATTGTTGTAATAACCCCATCCATTTGTAGTGCCTGGTTTATTGTAACTTACTTTGGGCCTAGTAATATTGGAGGAACTGGTGACCTATTTGGATGATGATATCCTTTCCCATCATATACTGCTTCCACTTTTTAATAGCTTGTAACAAGGCATAGAGCTCATTGTCATAGGTAGGGTGGTTGAGAAATGCCCCATGAAATACTTCAAAATGATAACATACATGCCTTCTTCCTTGTATCAAAACTACTCCCATGGCATACCCAATTGCATCTATCTCCACTTCGAAGGGATTCTAAAAGTTTGGTAGTGCAATCACTGGTGCTTGAATGATATTTATTTTCATCTCATCAAAATCCTTTAATCGATTCTTCCCCCATTGGAAAATATTACAACTCTCTATTATGGCATGGATTGGTGGAACTACTATTGAAAATAAATCTATGAACTTTCACAAGTACTGTTATTCCCTAATAAATCTCCCAACTTCTATGCAATTTGTAGGAACTAGCCATTTCATCATGGCCTCCATATTTTTTGTATCTATCTTGAGCTCCCCTCCACTAGTCACATACCCTAAATACACCAAAGATTACTAAGAAAACTCACATTTCTTGAGGCTAGACAACAACTAATGGTTCTTTAGAGTATTTAACACCTACATGAGATGTGAGATGTGCTCTTCCCAGGTATCACTATGAAATAGTATATTATTCAAATAGAATATAACAAATTAATCTAGATAAGGGTGTAAAATACCATTCAATAGTCTCATAAATGTAGCCAGTGCATTGCATAAACTAAATGGCATAAAAAACCACTCATACAAACCTTTCCTTGCCATGAAGGAAATATTCTAGGTATCTCTTTCTTTGAATTGTACCTGGTGATCTTTTGATTTCAAATCCAGCTTAGTGAAGTACTTGACATGCAGCAGTTGGTCCAAAATATTATCGATCCTGGGAAGAGGGTAGAAATTATTCAATGTAATCTTGTTCAATTCCCTATAATTGATACACATTCTCTAAGTCCCATCCTTCTTGGGAAAAATTATGATGGGTGACCCACAAGGTGAGGTAATTTTTTGAATCACACCCTGCTCCAACAACTATTGCAATTGCTTCTTCATTTTCTTCCAGAATGGACTGTCTATAAAAGCCAATATTTGAAAATAAGGTGTATGGAAATAATTGGATTTCATGCTCCAGTTCCCTCTTAGGTGATATCCATTTAGGATCCTGGAACACTCTATATTCATTTAGAAACTCCTCCAACTAACGTTTCTACTCTTTAGTACACCCTTCCAGGGATGTCTTTAATTTTAATGACTCTTCACCAAACTAATTTTCTCTTAGAAAAAGTAAAACATATTTCTTTCTAGAACTAATCAATTTCTTATCTTGATTGGAACTTACCACTGAAAGTTTTGATTTTCCTTTGTGCACATTGATGTTGAAGGATTTCATGTTCTTGATGCAGTGGTGTTGATTGGATCTCTGCTTGTAGATAGCATTCCTCATATACATGTAGGGGCTTTCAAGCACTATTCTTCATACATCAAGTGGTACTACGTCCAATTCTACTTCACCTATAAATAAACACTTACGACAAATTTAATCTTTCATTGCTTTGTTACCTTGATCTTTGAATCCTTGTTTACCCAACCCAATAGATAGGGGCTAGGATGATCATGAACCTCCAATCCAAGATTTTTGACTAGATCCATTGCTGCAATATTATCCTATGAACTAGAACCAAACAAAACATCTATATTGGTATTATTGACCTAAATATTTATGTGGAAGAGCTTGGTAATATCCTTCTCTTCTTGGTGCTGAAGGATACTTAGATTCACCTCCTTCAGCATAGATGTGTAGAGAATATTTTCATCCACATTCCAACTACTTTCAACTTGATTTCTTGAATATGTGGCTAAAAAATTACTTTTCGTTTTGTCCTTCTTGCAGTTATTCAGGTTTAGCCTTGGATGTAGTTTCCAACACTTTTCCTTGGTGTGGACATACATGTTGCAATGATTTCAATTGTTGCTAGGATCTTTTCACTAATGTGTAGTGGATTTGGTATTCTTATATTTCCCCCCTTTTCACTTCTTATTCCCCTCCTTGGAATCTTCCTGGTTCTCTTTCTACTTCAAACCACTTGGTTTCCCCTTCTTTTGGCCTATGTTTTCTAGGACTCATCCACTATCCATGGCTTGAATAACATCACCTGCTTTCATAGATGACTGTGTAAACCCCCTAGATACTTGAGGAGTACATATGTGTTCTTGGGAGAGATTCCCAACATAATGGACATCTTTACGAACTCAGTGGTGTACTCATGTACACTTTTCCCCTACATTTTCTTGAAGTATTGCTACTAGAGCCATTGGTTCTCTACATACTCAATAAGGTAGAACTGGAACTTGATGAGGGTTTTAAAGTGCTCCCACTTAGTTGATAGTGGATCACCCTCCAGCCTTAGTGTTTCCATATGGATTTCCCACCAAGTTAAAGTATGGCCCTCTAACTTCAATACAACAAATGAATTTTTTTTCTCTTCATCTATATGGTGGATGCTAAAATAAACTTCTAGCTATTGCAACAATGATTTAATTTTAATGCATCAATATTACCTTGGTATGTCTTTATGTCGACGTTTTCTTCCATATTGAATAGGGATTGTGAAGGGTTAATGACACTTGAACACAAATTCTCTTTCTCAGATTATTTTTGCAACTCCTTTCCTTGGTCTTCTTGATCTCTTGATTTCCCTCTAATATGATCTGTGAGTTAGAGCCTCCATCATCTCTTAATAGTCTGATATTTATTGCTAGAGTTTCCATGAGGAGGTTCATATTGTGACTGATGTTGGAGACTTCCACTTCCAACCTATCAAATATATCTTTTGATATATATTGAGGGTTGTTATGAATAGACTCATCTACCATGGCTAGGGTTTTTGTGAATTCTCTTTAAGCCCTTGGATCCCGCGAATTCCCACAAATAACCAAAATAAAACTTGATCTGATACTAATATGATGTATAAACTTCCACATATATTCCACTGGAACGGTTCATCACAAAACATATCATAAATGAAACTGAAATTTACACTATGAGGGTTAAATTCCTTTAGACTCTAGAATATTTAGTTACTGATTTTTTTCTTATGCATGAAATAGATAAAATGTGGAAAATAGAGAGAAATAAAAAAAAATCACACACCATCCACAAAATAACACAAAACATTTCTCTGGGAAATCCTTAGGGGAGAAAACCCAACTAGAAGGTGAGGATTCTATGCTCTCTTTTCTTGATATGGAAATAATGCAAGTACAAAGGATAAGACACTCTATATGGAGTTACCTGAGACCTATGGCCTGTTAGGATGATGCAAACATTAACCCCCTTTATTTTTCTCTGTAATTTCCCACTCTCAGTTGTTCCACTGTGTTATGGAACAAAATACAATAACATAGAATGGAACCCCCTCTCTTCCTAGTGGTTCGATATTTAACATAGCCTGATAACCATCTAGGGGTAGGTTTTTGACTTCCTCAACCCTCAATTGTGATAATTTTTTTGACCTTCTAGAATGTTCTTAGTAAGTCCACTATTTGGCTAGCCCCACATGTCTAAGTAATGAACGCTGACATGGCACCCACCCACACCATGGTGATCACTATTGTAGGTCAACTTCCAAGAGGCAATTATTTCACTATTGGAAAGGTATTAGTGTGTAGAATATAGAATATTCCTCCCTAGTAAGTTTTGGACCAAAAAAGTGTCATTTGATTCCTCAAAATGGCTCTTGAATATTTCAGACGATTTTCTAGACCCAAATTTCCAAATTTGGACCAATCGTCGAAATGGCCCTGCAAGGTAATTCCTCCATTTTTTCCATCGAAAAAGTACTGAGATAGATGAAAAATAATAGAATTATCCAATATGGATCACCATTCTTTGGCTCCCCACTAATTTTTGTTGCACCCCTTCCTTCTCAGTAATAGGGCGGTGTGAATTTTGTGCAACTATTATGGAGAAAATATCATGGTTGGATAGTAAGATATCCCTAGGATCTACCTATTGATCCTAGACAATCAATGGGGCTAGACATATAATGATTTTCCTAGATCTAAAAAAGAAATTCATTTTTATACCAATAGGATAAAGAATGGCATACCTTACTTCTGAAGGTTGTCCTTGTATGTCTTGGTTGTTGCAGATCTTGAGTTCCATCTCTAGTCATTATAAATTTCTCCCAGCACACAAGAAACAAACAAACACTAATCTACGTCTTCTCCTAGTGTTAGAAATCACTAATATAATTCATATCTAAACTGATCTATTCATTACAAGAATATATATAAACATTAATGAACTTAACATATATATTTATGAAGAAAACTAATGATCTATTATCTCAAAATGCAAATAATACGTCAAACATCATACCTTTAGTGTATATGCATCCTCCTTGTCTGGTTTCTCCTTGATCCTCCTTAGTTTCTTAATAAAACTAGGAAATTTGATTGTGGCTATTGTGGAATGGGGAATCTCCAATCTATTTGGAAAACATGACTTTGCAAATGATTCTTCCTCCATATGATCAAGAGTTTCCACTACAAGGAAAAGACCTTGTAGCAGAGGTTTTTAGTGTTACAAAATTGGAAAAACTTGTCAAAAAAACCTTCGCTAAAACATCCATTTTTGGTAGCGATTTTTTTAAGTAGATTATAACGGAACATCATTATAACTAAAATAATTTGGGTGGCCAAAGGTTTTAGAATATTTTTTTTTAGGCGGTGCACTTCATGGTGTATACGCACCGGTGTTTAAATTCCACCGAAAGCATCAGGGTAGTCAAAAAACTATTGGGGAACCGATGCTCTTCTAAATAATAACGCACCAGTTCTTTAATAATAACAATGCATGGGTTGAATCTATGATACCATGCACCAATGCATTAAAAGACAAAACCAACCAATGCATGAAATTTAGAATTCATTGATGTAGAACTCCGATACAGAAGCACCAATGTGTTGTTTTAATTAAAGACACCGAAAGGTCGATTTTTATTATTATAATTGTTGTTGTTAAAATAATATTACGATTGGTGTTGTTTCATTGTATTACATCACCGGTGCACATTTTATTACAAGATCATTGCTTTTTAGCATTAAATGCTTCGGTGTTCATTTTCTCTTTTTAGAAACATCGACCTATGATAGTGCAATTATTGTTATTTCTTAATTCCATTGTTGATAAAAACAAATTGACATATATATTATAATAATATTAATATAAATTAAATTTTGAGTAGTGCATTTGGATATGATGTTTGGATTAATTTCTTATATCATCAAATTTCACATCTCTTCATTATAATATTTAATCAATGATGTAACATTTCACAACGACATTGGACAATGCAATAAAATAAAATAAAACGTATTTTATTATATATGAATAAGAGGCTCTTTGTCATACAAAATGGGACACTTATTGGTAACCCCTTGTCTTTCAATTGGGACACTATGTCCATTACATTAAACAAAAAGTCTCATTTTCATAAACAATTATTTAAACAAATACAACTTGCATTGATATCCAAATATATTGATCATCATTCTTCGCTAGAATTGTTGTCAGTGCTCGAGCTACTTCCATGACTTGGGTTATTTGGATGAATGTTTTGTTGATTTCCTCGATCGTTTTCCTATTCTTCAAGTTTCATCTACAAAAATAAAAATAATGTGTAACGAGTGTATCTACATTGGTGAGAATAATGAAAATTGAAATACATAATATACATGAATGTAAATTGAAAAATGATGTACCATGGAAAGAATTGAGTCCTAAATGATAGAAATTCTTTCAAAACAAAATCTCATGCCTTCTATCAACAACTCTTCTTTTGAGACATTTCCATACTTTGTTTCCTGCAAGTTTAATATCCCATAATAAATCATAGATTTAATATAAAGTATTTTATTCCCATTAATTATAAAATGAGAGAATTAAAACAACATAGATACTTACACATTCCACAATTATTTTTTGATATGCCAATATATACACGCAACCCATCCTTAACCCAATGTCAATCAATTATTTTGATGGCTCTTCTTTGTATGTTAGCACTTGTTTGAAGACATTCAAGGATGGATGTTGTAAAACAACTTAAAATATACAAAAAATAAATCTTAATTTGTTATAAGGAAATAACAATTACTCATAAACTTTGTTATCAACCCTTTTCTTCCTTGTCGTCCTGTTTTATGTGTTGAATGGGTTCCTTTTTGTTTTCTTTTCTGCAAGAAAATACTTGAAAATTAATATTTAATGCTAAATTATTTATTTATATGAACCTAATAGAAAATTTCAATGGTTTCATACATTTGAACTACATTGTTGTTGAGATGGCTCCTCCTGTGATGCAATTATGTCCATTTCTTTGACTATTTCCTTGTACATTTTTTTGGACATTCCTATTGACATATTTCAGATATCAGTTCCTTTGGGATTTTCATAATCTTCCTGAAAAAAGTAACATGACAATAAACTATTTTTATATTGATATATGAAAACCAAATATAACAAAATTGATATTAATAAAGGAATTCTTTGTAGTAATATATACACATTCTAGAAAAGCTTTTTTAGGAATATTTACTTTTTTTGTTTCTCATTGACCATTGCTCTGGAAACTCTTCCTATCGTTTAGATATAACCTGGTTCTTGGAATAATTAGATTGATTTATGTAATGTAAGTGGAAAGTACGTCTATATGTTCATTCCACTATATCCCTCCTAGTTTTGTAAAAGTCCCCCCCCCCCTTTCATTAACCTCGAGCACCACTCCATATGAGCTAATGATCAATTCATCATCATTTATATCTTCTATAATTTTTATTTTCTTAGGACAACAATTTGTTTCTTCGTTGTTGGTCCCTGGAGAACATTAAACATATGTGAATTAATAGATTGTTTGAAACATGTTATCTAATATTCTTAAGTATATTATTAATGTAAATTCAAAAAAGAACTCATATTGAATAGTCTTTTTTCATTCACCTGATTCATCCTTTTACAATTTTTCCATCAAGATTTTACGCTCTTTTGCACTTAGATCACAAAGAATCTTATCGATCTTCCTCGTTTTGTGGCTTTGAATGACACACACTATCCAATACATATTATTTAAACTTACGTATAGTTCAAACATATTGATTTTGTATATAATTTGCAAAGAACTTGTCTTTTTTTCTTTTTTGGATGTGTTATCATTGTGCTGATCATAATTTTGTTACTTGAACTATTCTCACACTTGTTTTATCAATATACAACCTATACCATTCAAGACAGAAGCTATTAAATATATTTTATAAATAAATCACATAATTTTTAGCTAAAATAAAAAAAATAATTAGTTTCATGTGTACTTTAATAATGTGAAAGCACTTGTGCATTCGATATAGCAAAAGAACCAAAAGGAAAAAATAAATTTTTTAAAAATACTTTAAATTACAATAGTGAAAATGTATCGATAACAAGATCGTGCCTGGAGTAAAAAACGAAAACAACAAAATACCATGAATGGAAAAAATAATAAAAAAAACTACACATTGATGAACGGAATTTAAAAAAAATATATGTTACAACTTTTCTGGTGTGCTTTATCTGTAAGCACACTCATGTGTTATAGTAAAATAGACTCACTGACAACCAAAAACTATTTTTTTTTTAAATGTGACAGGACCGAGAGGGTTTGGATCCGATGTAATAAGTGGTTCCCTTTCATCACATGCCAAACTCTTTATATATAGAAACACAAGCCAATTAAATCTAAAATGCCTAAAATGAAAATCCCTAATAGTGAAGTAATAGAGGGAGTTAAACCCTAAGGTTAAATTTTTTAGTCACATAAGCAAGAAGAAGCAAGGGTTTTAGGTAAGTATGATTTATTTTTTTGGATTTTTATTAAATCTTAATAGGGATAGAAATTGTAAAAAAAAATATTATTAAAATCAATAGTAAAATTTAAATTTTTTTCTATGCAAGGTTTTGAGTGAATCAAAAAACCCTTCAAATTCTAATCTTTTGAATAATTTTGTTACTCTAAAAGGGTTTTGAGTGAATCACCATGCCCTTTGAATTCTGATCTTTTGAATAATTCTGTTGTTCCAAAGTATTACGTCTCTTTTGCAAATCTCTTCCCTGTAAATTTTGGAAAAATAATGAAATAGTGAATATCTTAATACGATTTAAAGGACTTTATTAAAAGGGTTTTGATTAAATTACCATACCCTTCAAATTCTGATATTCTGAATAATTTTGTTGTTCCAAAGTATTTTGATACTCCATAGTGCTCCTTGGTTTGTATTTCTTGCAAATATCTCCCCTGTAAATTTTGGAAAAATTATGAAATACTGAATAGATTTTTATTATTTAAAGAACTTAATGAAATTATATTTTCAAAAAAAAAAATCCCGCTCATTTTTCAATTGTAAAAAAACAAAGTCAGGTTTTTATTTTTATTTTTTTTGGAAACACCGGTGCGTTTATTAATATAATGCATCGGTGTGTTTGTTTATACAAAGAACCAGTGTGCTAAATTTTTTTAGAGCACCGATATCATACAATTCTTTTTTATTTATTTGAAATCTTGAGAACCGACGCAATTAGTAATTAAACTCCCCAATGCTTTATATTATAATAAACGCACCGATGTGTTTTGTTTAAATAAGCGCATTATTATGTTTTAAAAGTTATCTGAATTTTTATTTGCACATAAACTAGTATATTCATCTTAAATTATCTTTTAGGATGCATCCACATGACTTTCAATACTTCATAGTATGCATTTTCCTCTTAAAGTCGACCTATTCTTAAAACTTTATTGCTAATTTTGCTCAAATGTAGGGAGAAAATCTTATAATATCAAATGGCCAATTCTTCAAATTCCAGCTCGTTCCATATTTCTCAAAGTCCATCGTGGATTTCTCCCTTTCCATCTTCAGTAAGTTCATATTTTATTTATATTTCGATTATCTAATTGAAATTTTTTTTTTATCCATATAAATATGAATAAAAATGTATCCAAATTTGTAGGATCCCGATTCAGAATCGAGTTCATATGTATAAAATGTTCCACCAATTCAAAAATGACAAAAGATCTTATTAGGAGCAACATACCGCAAGAAGTCGGTATTTGAAAATGGACAATCACTTTAACTTGCCAATTGTAACTTGCCATCTTCCAACCATAATATTGGGTCAGTGATGGTAATAAATATTTGGTATATTGTAATTTGAACAAACAAATTTCTTTGTGCTTACTAATATCATTGATGTACTAATGTTCAATATTTTTGAAATTAGGATTTTGATGATGAGAGAACTACCTATCATTTTCTGTTGCACCCCACTACAATGTCAAATCAAGAGAAGGCTGCAATAAGAGCACAACTTGAAGAGGAAGCATACCAAGAATGGTTGAATGAACCACTTATTCAATTCCCACTATGTCCAAATTCACCAATTAGGAACGACTACAAAAATAGTAGTTCTTTACAAGTTGGTAATGGAGTCAATCAAATAGAGGTTGGTATGGATGATTATTTACAGGATATGACTACAATGGATATAATTTGGTTAGATTCATTCCAGAATGATGAACTAGGGTATTATTCTCATATCACTAATACCTTTTTCGAAAGATTGAAATATGCTTCCACCACCCCTCTCTTTGGACCTAGCCAGTCAAAGTCTCTCCAATTGGGGAAAACAATATTACTATACAAATTGAAAGAAAAGTTTGGCATGTCAAATGCATGTTTCTAGGAAATATTGAAGTAACTGACCATCAAGTCCCTTATATTTTGAGAAAAGTTGTCACACAATCAACATTAAAAACAATCGATTTTATGAATGTTAAATGACATTGTACATTTCTATTTCCCACTAAGTGTAGGTTATTCAAATATATGGTTCTTCCGAGTGATAGTTTCTTTCCCGATAACTCCCAAGAGGCAAAGAAGATCTTGAAAATATTGGGTATTGAGTAGATACCATATCATGCATGTCTAAGTGATTTTATTCTATATAGAGGAGAATATGAAGACAAAGAGATATGTCTGAAATGTGGGCATTGAAGGTACAATTAATAAAATAAAAAGGGTAAATCACATGGTCCTCCTCATAAGATATTGAGTCACATTCCTATAATCCCAAGGATTCAAAGGCTCTTTCGTTGCAAATAATTATCCATGTTGTAGGGATGATATGCCCCACACAGAAGTGAGTCAGGATTTTATGTGAATCCCAACATATTAAATAACCATGAAGCATATAGAGGATACATGGCCCAAAAAATTCAAGGATGAAGTATGAAGTCTACGACTCAGCATAGGCATGGATGGCATCAAACCATATTCCATCCTAAACATCAACTATTATGTTTGGCCCATAGTAGTGATCAATAAAAATATCCCCCCATGGTTGTCCATGAAGAATGAACATCTTATGTTGGCTCTTATAGTCCCTAGTAGAAGACAAGTTAAGAATATGGATGTCTACCTACAACCATTGGTAGATAAATTGAGTGAATTATGGGAAGGGATACATGTATACGATGTATCAAGACCCATCACAACAAAGAGGAGTTTTATGTTGTATGGCATATGTGCTTACACCACACATGATTATATAGGCTTAGGAGTTTTCTTTGGTAAATTACATTTTTACTTTTTTTTTGTTTATATACGTAACAATATTTTTGGCATATTTAATTCGTTGCGATTGTTTTGATCTTCAATGCTAATGTGTTGTGTATACATTAATAATTTTGTAGGTCTTGTAACAAAATGGTATCAGGGATGTAAATGTTATGGACCTTCTTTGAAGGTTAAGTGGTCCAACCACCTACGAAATCTAGTGTATGACTGCTCCATGGGACTCCTCCCAGAACAACACCAGTATAGAAGAGAAACATTCATTTTCAATGGTAAACCAGAGAGAACCCAAAGGCCTGTAATAATGACACCATAAGAATGACTTAGAGAATATGAGAGAGAGAAGGAGAATGAGATTACAAAAATGTTCAATTCAAATGGAGATCCTATGTTTGATGATCCATAATTCTTCGACACCTATGTTGAGAAATTTCTCATTCGGATGAAAAGGAAATCTATCTTTTAGGAGCTCCCATATTGGGAGCATCTTACGATTCACCACTTACTAGATCCCATGCATATATTTAAAAATGTTTCATCTTCTTTATGAAGGCACATATCATCAAAATAAAGTGACACATTGGCTGTTAGGAGAGATCTTATTTCTTCAAAATCTAAAAAGAAACATAGGCCAAGACAAGAAAGTAGAGGAGAGGTTGCTCCCTCTTGGTCTTTCAAAGAAGGTGATGTCCCATGGATTTTGAAGAAATATTATATTTATTTGGAAAATGAAGTTATATTGGGTGTGAAGGTGCCTTATTTATATGGGTCTTCACTATAGTTAAGATTAACTATGGAATACCATTTGTCAGGATTGAAATCACATGACCATTTGAACGTTGTAAGACTATGTGTGTCAAAAACATGATTTTATTATTTTTATTTTTATTTTTATGCCATGGGATAAACATAATTAATTTTGTATGTATTTACTCTGTAGTGTCATTATCCTCTGATTGTGCGTGGGTGTGTGAAACATGACTTCCCCCTAGACCTACAACATGTTATATCTAAATTATTTGCATTTGTATGCCAGATCACATCAAAGGAGATTCATATGGCTAGCATTCCACGGTGTCATCGAGAGATAAATGAAATTGTTTATATTCTTGAGAAGGACTTACTACCAATGATTTTCATGGACTTGTAGGTTCATCTTATAATTCAACTAGTATATGAGGTTGAATTAGTCGGAGTGGTCTCCTGTCGTTGAGTGTCCTTCTTATAGAGGTACATAAATAAATTGAAAGGATTTGTTTGACAAAGGAGAAAACTTGAGGGGTCTATGGTAGAGGGGTACATATCATATGAGTCTTTATATTATTCCAGTGAGTACATCAAGAAGATCGAAAACACACCAGGTGGAGTGATTTGGGAGGACAAAAGGGATGAAGACAAAAGAGAAGGTGAGCTTCTCCAAATGAATGGAAAAATGAGCTTGATAAAGAGTAAGTGACTTATCCTTTGTCAAATTTCTACACAATAACTATTCACACCAAACTTCATAATTTATATTTTGATCTCATATGTACTATATTTCAATTTTATTTCATGAATATATACATCAACGAATTCATAAATTGATGCCATGAATAAATTCATTATTTACAATTTAGGGGAAACACAACCATGGGTCACGTTGTACAAATAGAAGAGGAGGAAATGGGATAGTGACATGAAAGAATTAAGACAGTTGAATGGTAGAAGCATTCCTTATACTAATCATTTAAAAGAAAATATGCCAATGATATTCTCGAATAGCTGGGTTGCTAACCAAATCAGAGAGAAATATAGTTCATCCGATCGTTACTCGCACGTTGAAGAGGATGCACTAAACATAGGGATTGGTGCAACAACTTGGTAATAAAATCTTTATGTACATTTTTAATTTCATAATGCACCTTTGAATTTTAACATATATATTTTATATTTTATTGGTCAGGTTATTAGACACATGACACTGTGATTTTTTCATTTTTTTATTCCCATCTATGTGGGCATATGGACATCATTTTTGCACAAAGGATGTCGATGATGGACACATGACACAATACTATGGAGTGAAATTCTAGTTCGACCAATCTAGTCGTTCTAGCCATCACGGTCAAAACCTAATACAGGGGAAGTTAGGTTACGTTAGAAAGATACAATAGATCATTCAAGTGGACTTCTCTTCTTTCCAATGTGTTATTTTTAGGTTAAAGTGGTGGGACACCTTTGATTAGAATAATGTAAAGGAATATTGTGATAGTGGGTTGATATGTATCAACTCTAGAAATATGTGGGATGAAGCTAAGGACCCTTATGTTTCCCCAAAACACTGCAACCAATTGTTTTTTTACCCAGATGTGTGGGATAGGGATTGGTGGTTCGTATTAAGACACGACCCTAGATCAAAACATATATTTGAGAACAATAGTGTTATCATTCCAAGCAAGGAAGATAATTAGGCTGATGACAATGAAGAGTGATATGTACATGTTTTATTTCATCATTTATATTGTTTTTTTCTATCTTTTTATTATCTTTATTTGACTAATTATATTGTTTTTTATTCATCTTGTGACAGAGAAAATAGATAGTTAATTATAAAAGAAAATTGAAAATTTTTAGTTGGTTAACAATCAATTTGATGTGTAATTTGTTTGTGTTTCAAATTATTTGTGATTGCATGGAACAATTGATTGAAATAAAATTTTATATTATTATTTGAAGTATTTAAGAATTTAATATTACCGGTAATTTCCAAAATACACACATATGAGAAATTGTTTATTTTTCAAAAAGGCCTCAAGATGTTAGAAGTTTGATCCTTTATCAACATGTTATTGAAGCATTGAGACCTAAAAACAATCTTTCCAAAAAATTGTTTCGTTGTCACAGTGGTGTTAGAATTATGATGTGTATAGAAGGTGGCATTTATCCATTTATTAACAATCCTCTTACCCTTGGATACACTCAAGAACCTGTATAAAGGACTTTTGTTAGTGATATGACTTTGATCCTTAAATATCTTAGGGAAATTTTAAGATTTGCATTGTATCTCCTTGCTTGAGAATTTGAGTTATGAATATTTTAAACCATGCATGAGTTAATTAATTAATTTTTTTAATTATATATATATATATATATATATATATATGAAACGGCATATAATTTTATAGTTGGCAACATGTTTAGATATTGAATGGTAATATTTTAATTTACATAGTTTCTTATTTATCCTAATAATCTATGTTGATATTAGAAGTAATAATATGGTTGATATGTATGTTTAATAGTACAACCTTTTGATGATATGTTAACATGATGATTCAAAAACTGAGTTTATGTTCATGTATTTTGTAGATTTAAAAGTAATATTAGATAAACATGTGGTTTATAATTTAAAAATTAAATTTCTAACATGTTTTGAAAGAACATATTAATACGATACCAGTTTAAAAATTAATACCTAAGCTTACAATGACTTTAATGTGAATATTTCAAAATATAATTGTTAGATTCTGAAGATTTCGAAAGAGAATTTAATAAAAATAAACATCATGATGATAACCATCTAAAAAACATAAAAATTATCTAAAACAAATTTAAATTTTATATCATCATCTAATTATATATACCTCTAGCACATATAAATGTCATTAATTAGCCAACACACAAATCTAATAATCTAATAGGGCACCATCATTGTGATCACATCTAAAAAAACACAAGCATTGTCTAATATCATCATCACACACATATAACAAGCATCATTCAACATACACATCTATTAAGAACATTTAACAAACATATCTAAAATTACCTAACAATGTACACATCAACATCAACATATAAATTAATTAAGTACATTATCATGATCAACAAGAAACATGCACATCTAATGAGAATTGTTGTAACATACACATCTATCAAGCACATTTAACAAACATATCTAACATGACCTAACAATATAGACATCAACATATAAATTAAGTACATCAACATGAGAATACAAAATGCACCATATCTATATCTCTCTCTCTCTCTCTCTCTCTCTCTCTCTCTCTCTCT
>SNQJ01S0044366.1:2791-12901 GCA_010110895.2 Picea sitchensis | reverse complement strand
TAGTATTATCTGAAAATATATCATAACTCATACCGTTATCCATCAAACAAACTTGGGTCCATTACCCAAACCTGGGGTCTCCAACTTCTCATGGCCATAACTCTCTAACCGTGAGGAGTTATGTGATGTTCCACATACCATCGAAAATCTAATGAAAAACACTATCCATCTAGGATAGTTTACCTCACAAATTCATTTTCCTTCATCTCATTATTCCACAATTAAGCATGGGTTCTCTTACTCCACAAGGCGTCTTCCCGTGAGGGATTTCACTACAAGGGGACCACTTTGGAGTTCATACATATTTACTTCTTATCAACCATGAAAAGACAATAATGAGTCATCTTTACCTAAAAAATATTGGGTCCATTACCCAAACCTTTGTGTTGCGGGGCTTTCTTCAAGGGTTGACATCAATGAAAACCAACCTTAAACAACAAGAGGCATCATATCGCATGGAATATTCATCCAAATATCCAAGAGCATACAATCTACCATGATGTCTTTCATTATCATAGGGAAAAATTTCACTCCAACCAAATGTGCACAAGTTCGGTTGCCCAACTCCAACCTGAATCTAGTATATGACCTACGATGTATACAGTCGGGTATCTGCACCGAAGGACCCCGACCCACCAAGACCTCAAGAATCTCCTCATCGACATATCGTTGGGGAGGAGGAAGGTCCCCAAGGAATGTGCCAACATCTGCGAAATATATAGTACAAAACAATATTTAGAAAATTTCATTAAACAATTTGATAAAATTAGTTAAAAAACGTGTTAGAATTAAATTTATTCTAATTAAGTAAGACAATAAAATGAAAATAGATTGATTTAAATAAAATAAAAATATTACCTATAGCATCTCATGGCTCATCTATTGTGAAGAGTATGTTTAGACATCCTTGCCAATCCGACCACACATAAGTACACAACACCATAACGAACATATGATCAACCTCACTCGATAGTAGCCTTAGTGCATCAGTGAAAATCCTGGTTGGAAACTCCATCTGGCCCCTCTTGGGAATCATCTCACTTCAGATGTGCATCCACACCTGAGTCATCGACCTAGAAGGCTGACGAAAAAAAGTAAGCCTTGTTTCCAGAAACCTCTCAAAAAATAAACGAAACAACCCTGAAGAAAAAGGGAAGTTCACCCTCCCATTATCATAGCACGACATCTATCTAGAGCTATACAAAACTGCCACAAACAAATGGTATACCATATAATACATCATGGCCTATGTACCAAAGAATCAACATAATACAAAAGAGTGCAACTGATGCGCTTCCCATTACTAGTAAAGTGTGCAATGGTAGTCATTGGCAATGAGAGGAACCTAACCTCCTATGCAGCGAAAGAAGTGATCTGTAGTTTTCCACTAGACACCTAAAAATCATATGGAGAAAGTACATCAACCACAATATATCTTTGAGAGTACATTATTTGACTCTCTACTGCAACACTGACTGAGACATTAGGGAACTGGGGAAAATCCTCCCCTATCCTAGATAGCCTAGTGATAAAATATATATCATCCTCAGTGGGTTGGTACCACTAATCAAGACAAACATGGAAATCCTGTTGATGGACATCCCATCGATGGATCAACTATACCAAGAACCTAGAGTGCCACTTCAGGGATGTATCCTCCTCATAGTACTTAAAGAGGCTTGCATTCCTCAAGAAGACTTTTGTCATTGCAGTAATAGGGTGAGGGTACAAATCCCTCTCCCTCTCCCTTGCCTCCCAATATAGTACAACATTGTACAGGTCAACCCTATGCTTACGTTTTTTCTCTCTCCGCTAAAATCTCTACATTATTAACGTATAAAATACATCAGCCTCATACATAAAACATGAAAAAAAATTAGTATATGATAAATTTATTTATAAATATAGAAAAACAACTTTCTTAAAAAATAAGTAAATTTCATCACCAGTGCGCCCAAAAAATAGTCAAGCAATTCCTGCGATGTGTATTTTACTTGTGAGCATCGTCTACAGTGTGCACATGTAACATAACACACCGTATAATTTTTTTTATATTATTTTATGTAGTGCGTTGTATAAATTTACCGCACCGGTGCGTTAAGCTTAACCAATACACCACCTAAAACAATAAAAACTTAAAATCTTAATGCACCATAAAACCATTTTAAAAAAAATTGTTACTGTGTTGCATAGCCTTTCTTGACATGCATCGATGCGTTATAGGAAAGGAGACACACCACACCAATATTTTTTTTTAAATTGACAATTACGGTACTTTGACAATTAGGCTCTAATGTTTTATGATGGTGCGTTGGGTAATCATTAATGCACTAGTTCGTAAGTTTACCAATGCACTAAATAAAATAAATATATGTGATTTATGTAGTGTGGCATTTAACGTAACACCCCAGTGTGTTAACATTATTTTAACGCACCACGAAAAATAAACTATATTAATTTAGGCAGTGCATCGGTAAAATTATGCATTAGTACATAAATTTTACCCAACGCATTGGTGCGTAGAGTTTACAAATGCACCACTGAAAAAAATAGGTATGGTGTTTTGGTGCACCATGTAAATGTTCATGGTGCATCGTCCGTGGTGTGAGTCGAATGACTTGAATGCACCGCATAAAAAAAATTAAAAATTAAAAACAAGGGAAATTTAATTGAATTTTGAATTTTAATCCGCTCAAAGTTTAAGTTATAAATAAATAAAGACATTACCTGGACATTTTATCATCAGGGAGGCATGGTTTCCACGTAATCCAAAAAACCAAATTTTTCCATTGTTTGAAAACATTTGAAAGCCACGGACTGAGCAACAAACGAAAGGAAGGAAAGCAAGGGAAGCATCGACTTTAGGGCACTTCAGAGAAGCAAAATTTGCATCAGTGCTTTAGATCTCTATAACATTAAAAAGGGGAAAAATGGATTTTATGACCGATAAATATTTTTTTATTTAACCTTGTTATGGTGCGCTCGATTATTAGATGCACCGGTGCGTTAATATTTAAGTAGCACACCAAAGTATTTTTTTTATAAAAATAACCCTTCACTGTGTGCCATGTTTTAGAGAAATGGTGCACATCGATGTGCCAATATTTAGGTAGCGCACCCAAGTATATATATATGTGTGTGTGTGTGTGTGTGTGTGTGTGTGTGTGTGTGTGTGTGAAATAACCCTACCACAGTGCACAATGTTTCATAGCATCGGTGTGTTCATAGTAGAAAATACGTCGGTGCATTATGTATCTATAAAACCATCATAAAAAAACATCTGTTGGCTTTCCTTTGCCAGTGATCTCTGCTATAAATGGATTTTTGGTCTATTTTTATCAGGGTTTTGCCAAAAAATCCACTAGAGGGAATTTTCCTTGTAGTGTTCCTTATTTATATGGATCCTTGGAAGAGGATTATGAGAGGTTATAGATATTCTAGATACCAATGTATACTTGAATGATGTGATTTCCAAGGCTCATGCCACAAAGAATCAACTCATCCCTTGATTACCTATTCGAAACTATGTGAATATAAAATTTTGCAAAGGTCATCGTTGGTTGTACTATACATGACCAGGAACATGTCTCTTTTTGTCCTTATATGACAAGCAATGCCTTTTAAAAGTGACACACATCCTAAGCTGGAGTTGTTTCTTGGCTTTCATCATCTACTAGATTCCTTTCTAGCCCTGCAAGGTGGAAATTAAGGATATGACATATGCCCCCTAATGTGTGAGGTCAGGAAAGGAATGGATGGATGAAACACATTATAATAAAATAGTGTCCATGAAGCAATGTGAGGAGAGAGAAAAGAGGTTTTGTGGTCAAAGAGGACCTGCAATCAAACCCCAAGGATAAAACATATATAGACCATCCCCTAGTTATAAATACTTAGACTCTCAAGAGTAACAAAGCATGGCCACCAAACAATAAACTATAGATCCATGAAATGAAATGAAATACCATGGACATGAAAGAATACATAGTGGATCCATGTCATCAATAAGATCATAGCCATGAGCCAATACAATGTGGATCTATGTCATCAATAAGATCATAGCCATGAGAAAATACAATGTGGATCTATGACACAATATATACATTAGGAAGACAACAAGCACTGAGGAAAGTTCCCCCGAAGTCTTTAAAGTACTCGTATACCTGTTAAATACTCCATCACAACTTGGGAGGGGATGTTATAAAGGAAGGATGTGGCCCCAACCCAAGGTCTTCATTCCAAAATCTGATGGTACGAATGTACAACATGCAGATAGATGAGTTGATGTCAAGCATGGTAGAAACTATCTAATTACTGGTCATTGATGTAAAACGTTAATGGACGAGAGGGTACGCACCGATGAGGAAGATGGACCCAAAGGTACATAGTACAATATAGCGAGTGTGAATAGAGGATCTAATATCAAACACTCATTGAATCAAACGATCATGATTCAATGAGGAGAAAGCATTTTCAATCATGAAGAGGTCTGCAACTAAGGACTACAAGCTCCAAGGTACTATCTAGTTTCTATATCCCTCTCCTAGACAAGGTGTAGAAGTATATAGGAAGAGATCCATGAAAGGAGGGCCTTAATGTATCCCCCATCATTCGACACAAAACATACACTAAGAGATGATGTGATGAGAGAGTATCACCAAGTACAATTGAAACAAGGATGGATGACGCAGAAAGTCAACAAAATAGAAGATGGTTGACTCATGCTTAAAATTTCATTGAACATAAATCATGACACAATGGTGACTTGGAAACAAGTCTCAAGAGTTGGATGAATATATTGCAAAAATGCAGTAGGAATTGAACCACTCTCCATGATTATTGGAAGAGTAACCATTAAGAGGCATATCCGAGACTCATATTACTGGGACGACTCCTAGGCAAGCTAAAAACCAACTGTAAAATGATGACTCAAACGGGTTCCATTTTCAAGGGTGACTTGACTGACAGTGCCATTTCGTAAATAGATCAATGGTTAAAAACTCCCACTCTTTCCTTTTTTTGTTTTTTAATGTCTCCTTCATGGTTTAATGAGCACAAAAGAGAGATAAAAGTGTGCTCGATAGTGTCTTTTTAGTTTAGTTTTAATGATATAAAAAAAGAGTTAAAAGTATACTTGTGATGGTTTCTTTTTCATGTCTTTTAATGAATATGAGAAAGAGATAAAGTGTACTCGATATGTATATTTTTTCTTTCCTTTTAATATTTTGAAAAAGAGATAAAAGTGCACTTGTCTAGAGAGAACAAGTGGCTTTACAACATTCTCCTATGTTATGAGTGCATGGAACTAACCTAAGAAAAATGAATGCAAATGGTACTAACAAGTGATATCCACCCGCAACAAGTGTTCTCTCCATGAGTGGATGGATGCAAAATAGAGTCCAAATAATGAAAGTGGTGGATGGTAAAAGGATATTTCAATAGCGATAAGTAGGATTTAAACAAACAATATCACAATGATGGGGTAAATGACATGAGCAACATAGGAAACCATTAAGAAACATGGAAATTTTGGGAACCCCCTCGGGATATGGCCAGAATATAGAAGAAGAGAGGAAAATGAGTCTGATTCTCAAGTCATGGTGGGGCTATAGGATATTTCATGAACCTAGGGGAAGTTGCAACATGGTAACCAAATGAAAACTCGAGTACTAACTTGGGTGCCCATGTAGGGTAGGAAGTATCAAACAAGTTACAACATGAAAAAAATGGAGTGGCCAATGTCGCAACCTGATGGGATTGAAATTAAGGCATGTGACAAAAAAATGGATGGTTAATGATGCAAATCATGGATGCAAGGAAAAACCTGTTATATATGTCAGTTTTAAGAGAACGTACCTCAAGTTTAGGGGAATTCTATATTTTTGTAAAAAAGTCTACGTAATATTTTCAATACATGCAAACTAGATTCTGGGGGTCAAAATGCATAGTGAAATATCAAAAGGAAATATTTTTGGATTTTTTGGATATGATATATTTCAAACAAAAAACACTCACACCACACACCTATGTACAAGGAACTACTCATATTACCACTTTATGGACGATAGTCCCATTTCTAGGATTAGCCCAAGGATCATTTTTGTCACCAATGAACTCATAGGCCAATGTTGGAATCATGTGGCACACCATGCCAGGGACATTCCACATAGAAACAAATTTCTGCAACTGAAGATACTCATCTTGAGTGGTTTCATGAGTTAGGGAATCTCATAGATGATGTTAATAAAGATGTGAAGGAGGTATGAAACAAAAATATTTGATGGAATGGGAAGCGGGGAATTCAATGACAATTTCTGAAAAATATAACCAAGGTGGAAAAAGGTCAAGACTAGGAGGTCGAATGGATGCCCCAGTAAATGCCTTGAGATAAAGACTTGACTTGCTAACTCTCAATGTTTTTGAATTAGGGGAAGATGATCGATGTGTCATATCATACTTGGGATTATCTATGGAAGCCATGACATCTAGTATGGCCTTATCTAAAGACAACTCAGTATCTAGGAAATCATGTGAGCAGAGAGAGTCAACAACCCATGCGGGTGGAGTAGATTGATCACAGTTTATATGAGGGTGGTGGTGCTGATAAGTATTGGCTAACACTTATAAGATCATTGGGGAGGTAATTTCAATCATGGTGGGTCATAGGAAAGCTCCATAATATTTAACATCCTTGGGGTGAGGTACCACCCAATGATTGACAGAACCAAGCGATCCACTGGTAAATGATGAAATCATGTTTATAGGAGCAATTTTTATAGCATGATATGGTGGGGGAAGGGGAAATATTCCCATGAGTGAAGGATATTTAAACATATCGACACCCACACTCATATGATATTGTTGTGTGTCACCAAGAAAAGGTACATTATACCCTGCATTGGATTCAATTTTTGGGGTGCAAAATGTAAGTTGATCAATCGTCACTATTTTCTCTTGATGAGGTAAACATACGACACTAAAGACTGATGAGACAACCACAATCATATTATAGAACCAATTGAACCTAAGTAACAAGTTGTACTCAATAGGTGCATCAAATACCTCCACAACAATAGAGAAAATCTTACCACATAACTCGATGGGTAAGGTAGTGATTATCCCATGGGGATGGAACATATGCCCATCGAATGATTTCAGTAGTGTTGTAGAAGTGTCTATAATAGGAGAGCTAAGAGCCTTCCAACAATACATAGACATGACACAATTTGAGGATCCTTCATCAATCACAATGCGAAGGATATTTCTTCCCATCGTCATCACTTTGATATGGAAAGTAATTTGATGGGAAAGCTTATGATGAATTTGATCATAATCAAAGGTTATCAAAATCAACTCTGAGGGATCAACCCTGCCTATGGAAGTTGATAAGGATTTCCATTTCATTGGGAAACTTTGTAGAACTTTGAGTGAGGACATGTCATAGAGTGCCTGGGACAAGTCTTCAACAATGATGTAGTTTTGGGTGGCCGATGTATTTGGGTTTTGTGTCATTCGTCAAAGAACTCCCTTTGGGGGGGAATGTGGTGTGTCAAAGGATGAATTATCAATATAAAGAGGTCCACCTGAATGGGAATAAGATGATGATTCACGAACAACAAGAGTAGGATCATAATTGTCATAGTTATTGGCTTGAGTCTCCAAGTTGACCATTTGGTCACACATGAATACTATGGAATTTGAGGAAGACCCCTCATGTTTAGGAGTACCTACCATGCCACCTTACGAAGGCGTGAGATTTGTTACAACCATGTGTTGAAGTTGAGAGGGAAAAGGATGAGTCAGGATAGTGGGCTCCTGGGGGCCCTTTTGCTACCAAATATCGATGGATCTCATCCTTCTTGGAAAATTGATGAGTAGGGTGGTCCTCCCCACAAATCATGTTGGGGAACCTACTCTTATTTTTATCTTTCACACTTCCCCCTATTTGTTTTGGGCTATAGTGGTCCCTTGCTCAGTGTTGGATTTTTTTTTTATTCCTCTTCTTCTTTCCTCTAGTTTGCTTAGGATTTTTTGGTTGTGTGGATTGCACTGAATTCACCTCCTAGGTCTGAATAGGGAGCGTTGCAATTTTATCTTTAGAGACAAAATCTGAAGGGTGTGATGAGATATAAATGTGACCCATTTTTTTAGCTAACTATCCCACATAGTCATGGGAAACAAAACCCACCAAACCATTGGAATGGAGCCTTGGGTTTGGATTCTTAGGATCTATCAATGGCCTAGTATCATGTGGGATAATATCATAGAGATTTCCCAACTGATAGTAAATCAAATCAAAGTGTTGGGAAAAAATGATGGCCTTCTCCTTGGTATCCTCACCGACCATAGCCATGTCTTTTGAAATGGGTGGTAGGAGGGACTTTGTGAACCACTCCATTAGGAGTTTTTACGAAATCTCAGTTTTTATCATTCTACATATTTTTCTCCACTCATGTATATGATCATAAATGAGAGTGACAATATCTCATCCAAGAGATGTCAAGGGATCCGTTCCAATCTCATATCATATGGGAAATTAGTAATGTGTTAGAAACACCATTTCCAAGTTGTTAAAACTATTAAATGAAGTGTCTTCTATGTCAATATACCATTTGGTAGCACTTTCAGTCAGGGATTTTTGAAAAATGTGCAGCCTCACACTATCATCCATCAAAGAATTAGATGAACACCACAAATGGTATGTCATGATGTGTGTGCAGGGATATTTTCTAGGATTTTCATTAAATTTGGGCATGTATGATGGTAGCTTCATATGCATGAATGGATATGAAAGGTTATCATATATAGGGTCATTTTTCAAATGTTACAAATCAGGGAAGTCTAATGTTGCAAGGAAAGGAAACAACGTGTGAGAAAATGAATATTGGGAAGAAGTTGACGTTCTTGAAGTCCCAAATGAATCTTCAAGTCCTCCTATATTGATGATATTGGATGGTTGTGGTGTTCTAGAAGAGTAAATTCCCCTAGGGATGGTGGAACTTCCAGGAGCATGACTTCTTCCAGGACCAAATGTGCCTCCAAGGGGATTTCCCCTAGGGGTAGGTGTAGACCCTAAAGGAAACATGTTCCCAAAACTAGTCCTAGGGAAGAACCCCTAGGACCGAAGGTATTAATAAAGGGAAATCCTCCCCATTATTGAAAGTTAACCCCAAGGGATGTGCCCCTAGGGAAGGGTGTGCTAACTCATGGGAAGTTAAACCCTCCTGACATACTACTAGCCCTGACTTGACTAGGAACCACCCAAAAACCACTACGAATGTTCCTTCCAAAAGGTAAACTAGCTCCTGAAGATGTTGGGTCTCTCATAGAAATGGTGTAGGTGGAAATAACTTCAACCCCCATGCCGAAACCAAGGCTTGGTCCCCCATTGGAAGAAGATATAGAGGTGGGAATTAGGATGGATGGGATGGGCATAGGAATGCTCACTAGATGGATGTATTGAAACAAATACATGGACGATGTCCCCCAGATCAATGGACTCATATAGAAAGGCATAGACGATGTAAGTCCTATTAGAAAAATAGGATTGTGGAGCAATAAAATAAAAACAAATGTGGAAACAAAACACAAAAGATACACAATACAAGAGAGACACAAATTTACATGGTTCACCCAGTGTGGGCTACGTCCACCAGAAAAATTGCCAGGTCCTTCCTTTATTATTATCCAGCAAATGAAGGGATACAACCTATAGCAAAACCCCATGTAACTTCCTCTTCTTTCTCTCATAGTCTCCTCTCTCAGAATACAATATTCGCCATCAACCATAGCTGCAATACATTTCCCTCATAAAAGAGGGTTGCCTTCTAGGGAAAAAACCCTAACATAATATCTACCGTTAGATCTGCGACCTTATAATGAATGGTCCAGATTTACAATGAAATTACAATATACATTTACAAGGTAATTTTTCCTTTGGGGGCTTCGCCCTCGAACCCCCACTGGGGGCCCGCTTTCCCCCAAACCCCCCAGCCGGGGGGATAGCCGCCCCGAACCCCACAGAGGGGGTACCCCCCCTCTGCACTCCCCCACATGGAAGAGTGTACATACTTCTGGGGTGTAAATACTTCATGGGGTATAAACACGGCT
>SNQJ01S0044365.1:138077-149070 GCA_010110895.2 Picea sitchensis | reverse complement strand
CTATGCATTCTCATCAAGGACAATACATATTATATTACATCAATCATCAATCAATCAATCCTTTGACATCAATCAATCACTTGACATCAATCAATCAAACCATTGGCATCAATGATAACATGATCCAACAGTTGTATATATGCCATTTGTGCATATGATTAGATGATATGATTATGGATATATTTCTGACATGATTCGTTGATGATGCAGGTTGACGATAGATTTTCGACCAAACTCACATGTGGAGTAGAGGGGTCATGCACGACTACCAGAGACGTTGAGGGAGAGGTGTGGAAAGAAGCCCTACCACAGCCTACTAGCACTCTCGCCATGGCTCGAACTGTAGGTTAACAACTACCAAGTTCGATAAGACCCACGATGCCACGAGGGCCGACTGTGACAGTCACTCACAATGATTCTAAGGGGCACACAATAAGGCAAGGGCCTTATTCCTTAGAGGCCCTTAGTCTCCCATAAGATCACCTGGCAGAGTATTGACTCCAGGTGTTTTGATGTCCACCAAGTTAGTCAAAAGGCGAGTGGTACCCTTGGAGCACATAGTGCGTCCTGAAGGGCACGTTGCACAAGAAAAAAAAAGAAGAGGCGAGTGGCACCCTTGGAGCACTTAGTGCATCCTGAAGGGCATATCACATTTTTAAATAATAAAAGAATAAACCTATATGGTCTTAGAATGAATACTGTGATGAGAAAGATTTAAAACAAATTCCATAATAAAATGTCGCCCAACCGAGGAAATTAAAGTCTAGGTCTAAGTGATACTTGTGATAAAAATAAAAATATATATTTATATAACAATAACAATAAAAATAAATAAATAATAATGATAATCATCATTAATTATGTGACGAGAAAGGGGTAAGCAACTCATTAATTTATAAAACTCTTTTGGGGGATAAAAATAAAAAGGGGGAAAAAGGGAAAATATTTTTTTTGTCACATATGCTAATTAAAAATTTATTAATTAAAAAGGAAAAGGGGGAAAAGTTAATTTTATACACCTGCCAATTTGAGTTTTAAATAAAAAGGGAAAGAGGTAAATCTAAAAGAAATAGGAAACTAGGAAAAAACGGGAAACATAAAAAGAAAGGGGAAACACAAGGAAAAAGTGGAAAGACTAACTTAGTAAGGTATCTAGCATTTAAGAACTTTCTAAATTAAACTCAACTAGTAAATTAGTAAGGGGGTAAGTCATTAATATGTGTAAGGGAATTTGGGGACACCTAGGAGCGATTCTAGGAATTCTTTTAGGTGGGTGAGGGAAATATGAGTAATTAATTAATTAATGAAATTAATTTATGGTGCAATGAAGGGGATGGGTGACACATGTATGAGGAGGATTATTATGAATTAAATTATTGGACAATAAATTAAAAGAGATTTTGGGAAAGGAAATGACTTAGAAAATCTATATAAAGGAGGGAGGAGGAGGATGATGGATCTCTTCTGTTATGCGTAACGTTATGCTGCATAATTTTAGACTTGACTGACTTAGCTTGTGGGAGTTGGGATACCCAGCTTGGTGAGGAGTGGTAGCTCGGCATTGCGAGGTGAGCTGAGAGCTAGCTGATTCTCTGGTTAGTGTGTGTGGCCCCTTTGCGGTTAGGGGGGCCAAGGGGGAAGAAGAGTACCTGTAGCGTTGGTGGGAGGTACCGATGAAGTCTCATCGATTGACAAGTGGGAGCTGCATGGAGCGTGCGGGACAACAACTCAGAGTGGGTGACTTGGGCTACAATACGCTTCCTTTATTTCTGTAGGGTAGATTATTAGTATACTTTACGCTTTTAGTTCTATATATTTAATTGGGTAAAGAAAATGATTGACTTAGCATTTTAATTGATAACTGAATTTCCCCCATAGCCTTAAGCTCGTTGTTGATTGATTCCCTTGGCTTTCGATTCCCTGCATGTTGTGACCATCCTATGGTTTCATTGATTTGTGATGAGTTTGCGCTTCGTATTTCACCTTCGTCCCTAGCTCATCAGTCCTCGTCTTAGCAATCGACTAGGATTTGGATCAACGGTCGTCACTTCAGTGTTAATATACCTATAGATCCTAATGCCCTGCTTTTCTGTGCATGGATGATGAACGAAGGATGCTTCTGCCAAACCGTCTTCCCATGTTGATTGTTCTTGGTTGATTGATGGTCATTGTGCCTTCTGGCGATTGAGTACCTCTGCGTCTGATTTCCTAAACTCTGAAAACCCTTGTGTCTCCTTGAAGTATTATCCCTATTTTTCCTTGATTGATAACCTCTGAGTTGAAGGCCCAATCTCTGTGTTTTTGTATCTTGAATGCATTTCATTGCTGGATATTCTCTGCATTTATTTATCTCTGCACTCTAACAATTGAAGATGTTTGACACTACATTTTTCACCACTTGATTAAGATTTCTTTTCGTTTTGTTTGCCTAGAAATATTGCCACTTCTTAGGTTGCATTTCATTTGATTTGGGGGCGAAATTTTGCCCGACAAATTTATATTTTTGGTCAGTTTTTGTTTAGATTTCCAGGTGCCCGACAAGCTACATGCTTTTCGTTTGATTTGGGGGTGAAATTTTGCCCGAAGAATTTATGTTTTTGGTCAGATTTTGTTTAGATTCCCAGGTGCCCGACAAGCTACACGCTTTTCGTTTTTGACAGCCAATGTATAATTGATTAAAACGAATTATACTTTTATTCTTTAGATGGCATTTTTATAAAGAAATAAACTCAGTGAATTCATTGAGGAAACACCTAGGGCCAAAATAGGGCCCCCGAGCTATGTTTGAGGAAACACCAGCCCCTACATGAGGAGAGCAGGGTGTTTTTGCACTAGGATAATTTGGGGTAACATGCACTGAAAATGGGTAAATATTTACCATCAATTTGAGCGTGGGGTCAGACATGGCTAATAAGGCCTAGGCCACCCATTGCCATACCCGATGGTCGTAAGACCACCCTCTCAAGGCAGGTAGACCTCGTAATTATTTGGAGAAGCTGGAGAGAGGTTTGGCTGATGGGATGTATCATTTCACGGGGGCGCTCAAATATCATTTTGAGCACTTAGAGCGCCTAAAATAACATTTTGAGCACTACTAGCTCCTAAAATTGCATTTAACTCACTCTGAACGTCGATAGAAAAAATAAGGCAACGTACTAGCTTGAACGGAAAAACAAGATTTTTCCCCCTTAACACCTGCAACCAATTTTTTTTTATTGCCTAAAGGGGCAGGTGTTTCCTCAAAGACCTGCCCCTACGCGAGGCGAGCGAGGTGTTTTTTCACTAGGATAATTTGGGGTAACATGTACTGAAAATGAGTAAATATTTACCATCAATCTTAGCATGGGGTCAAACATGGCTGATAAGGCCTAGGCCACTTGTTGTTGTACCTGATGATCGTAAGACCGCCCTCTCAAGGTAGGTAGACCTCCTAATTATTTGGAGAAGCTGGAGAGAGGTTCGACTGATGGGATGTATCATTTCCGGGGGGTGCTCAAATATCATTTTGAGCACTCAGAGCACCTAAAATAGCATTTTGAGCATTAAGAGCTCCTAAAATTGCATTTAAGGCACTTTGAGCGCCGACAAAAAAAATAAGGAAACATACTATCTTGAAGGGAAAAACAAGATTTTCCCCCTTAACACCTGCAGCCATTTTTTTTTTATTGCCTAAAGGGGGATCAAAACGAGTCATTACTTTTTTGCTTTTGGTGCATGGGTTGAATTCCTTCGGGCGTTTGGTTCGCGTGCCTTGAGGTTCTAGTCTTGTTCGTCAAGGCCGTTGTGTCCGGTTGGGGATGTTATCCCTTATTTGGTAGGCATGGTCATGTCGTGTCGGGCGGGTAGTCATTCTCCTTGTTTTTCTACACACGTTTGCCCAATTTCTCATGTGCCAGTGTGCGGAGTCATAGAGGTCTGTTGCATGTTCAGCGGGCATGGTGCTCATCGTCGTGTGTGTTTTCTAGATGTAATCGTTGTTGTCATCCTGTCAAAAGAAAAGAAAAAAATTGCATCCTCTGCTTCGCTTGTAGTCGTAAAACCGGGGTTGTTACATATGGTATCAGAGCGGGTTCAACCCGTGACTTGGGATCACTACAACTTTCTTTGATATGATATTTGATTATAATGTTGCTAATTAAGTTGAATTGTATTCGTGTAGGTAATCATGGTTAGAGGATGCCACAGAGGAAGACGTTGGGGTGTTAGGGGAGGAGGCATGATGCTTCCAGTAGCATCCACACTAGAGGGGTCTAACCCCGAGGGAGATGAACAGGTTTTCGGGCATGAGCAAATAGCGGTGGGTGATGTGGTTGGACTGGTGAGATATTTTCAGTGCATGTCTGAGGCACTGATCATCCATTTGGATATAGAGGAGGCCAGGGCACCGACACCCCTTGAGGGTCCATCGTGCACTCTGGTTGGTACTGGTAGTATTCACCATGAACTCGAGAAGGTCAAATTTCCTGACTTCTTTGGTGTCTCGGACGACGCAGCCGCCGAGGCATGGTTGGAGAATAGGGCGATGTGATTTTCACTTTGTGACTATACCTCCAACTTGAAGGTCCACATGGCAGTCTTTCAACTGAAGGGGAGTTCTCTTCTATGGTGGAAGATGCTCCTGCCACAGCTGAACATGGCCGTCAAAGACGTGTCATGGGAACTGTTCGAGGAACGGTTCTGAGAGAGGTACCTACCAGAGGAATTCATTGAGCGTCAACTCAATGAGTTCAATGCCTTACGATAGGGTGACGGTACGGTGCCCGAGTACAACGTTTTATGGAGCTGCTTTGGTATGCTCTGCATCTTAATAATGAGAAACTTAAGGTCAACAATTTCGTATTAGGCCTTGATGGCAACATATGTGCAAAGGTTAGGATTCTAATTCCTCAAACCTTGCATGATTCCGTCTAGAAGGCCCTCATAGCAGAGGAGGAGCTTATCAGTGGGGGTCAGAGAAGGACTCCAATGAGACCAACAGGGCAGGTGTCTTCTTGCATGCAGTAACATCAGACACCAGCTAGACATACACCAGCATATCGTGGCTTCCAGAGGGAATCCAATTTCGCTACACCTCGGTGACTGACGCCTCAACATCAGACACCTTATCATGGACCACAGCATCAGTAGTAGCATTGACCGCAAAAATAATAGTTTAGGCCTATTCAACAGAAAAAACTAGGATTTCAGGCCGGTGGGCCATCATCTTCTACTTCGGGTACCATGAGTACTGGACTGAATAAGGGGTGTTGGATGTGTGGGGAGCCACACTACCAACGTGACTGCCCTGTGGAGAGGACTAGAGCATCTGTATCAGTCGGAACCACTACTGTGGGAGATATGGGCAAGGCCCATCAGATTCATGCAATGGTGAATAACCGCCAAGAAGAGCACCATTTGACTGTTCTTGAGACGTTAGGTACAATCGCTGACCAGACCCTTAGTATTTTGATAGATCCCGGGTCTACCGAGAGTTTCTTTTCTGGTGCAGTGCTAAAAAGGATTAAGGTAAAGGCAGTCGAACAGGATGAGTTTAGCTTTGTAGAGATTGATTTTGGAGACAAACATAAGTTTGGAGGAAAGGTTACGGGCTATACACCAGGGCCAACCTGTACGTCACGATCTTAGGATCTTATGATGTCGTGATTGGTATGGACTGGTTTGAATCACATGAGGCGATACTCAAATGTAAGACAAAATGGTTGAGCTTGGTCGATGATGAGGGACAAAGATGCGTGATTGTAGGACGAAACCATGGAGTTTCCCTCAGGTTCATCTCTTTCTTGTAGCTATGGAAGAGCATGTGCAAGGGATGTAAGCTTTATGCGATCCTTGTGTTAAATGAGAAGGGAGTAGCAGAAGGTCTAGAACACCTTCCGGTGGTGAGAGAGTTTGCAGACGTATTTTTGGAGGAGTTACCTGGGATGCCGCCAGAGAGGGAATTGGAGTTTACTATAGACCTAAAACTAGGGACTGAACCGATAGCTAGAATGCCTTATAGGATGTCGACCCCGGATTTACAGGAGTTGAGAATGAAACTGAAAGGATTGTTGGACCTCAGACTGATACGTCCAAGTGTGTCACTGTGGGGTGCACTTTTCATACGAAAGAAGTATGGGTTGTGGAGGCTCTGCATTGACTACCATCAATTGAACAAGACAACGATCAAGAATCAGTATCCATTTCCAACGATTGATGATCTGTTTGATTAGATGAAGGGTGCGACGGTGTTCTCAAATATCGATTTGCGATTAGGATATCACCGGTTACAGATTAAGGAGGATGAATTCCCTAAGACTACCTTTAAGACGAGATTTGGGCATTACGAGTTTACTATTTTATCGTTTGGACTGACAAATGTCCCAGGGGTATTTATGAGTTTGATGAACGAGGTGTTTCGCAAGTACTTGGACAAGTTTTTCCAAGTATTCATTAGCGATATTTTGATTTACTCTTGGATGAAGGAGGAGCATGACGAGCAGTTGCACTTGGTACTACAGTGTTTGTGAGAGCACAAATTATATGGGAAGTTGTCCAAATGCTCGTTTTATCAATCGAGGATTCACTACTTAGGGCATGTCATCTCTGGAGAAGGGATCGCCATGGATCTAGCAAAGGTCGAGGCTATTATGGAATGGCCTGCGCCGATGAATGTCCCGGAAGTGCGTAGATTAATGGGTTTAGCAAGATACTATCAATGGTTCATCGAGGGATTTTTGACGATAGAAAATCCGACCACGAAATTGCAGAAGAAGAAAAATAAGTTTGTTTGTACCAACAAATGTGCAGAAGAATTTGGGAGGCTCAAAGAGTTGTTGACAACAACACTGATACTAAAGGTCCCTGACATGGATGCAAAATTCTTGGTATGCCGTGATGCATCCAAGGAAGGCTTAGGCGGAGTCTTGATGCAAGACGGTCGAGTGATCGCTTACATCTGGAGGAAACTGAGAAGGCACGAGGAGAAATATGCGACGCACTATTTGGAGCTGTTAGCCATTGTATATGCCTTGAAGGTTTGGAGACACTACCCTGTTGGATGAAAATTTAAACTAAGGACAGACCACTGTGGACTACAACACATCTTTACGCAAAGCGACCTGAACGCGCGACAACGACGTTGGTCGCAATTACTCAGCGAGTACGACTTCGAGATTACTTACATAAAAGGAACAACGAACTGAGTGGCAGATGCATTGAGTCGGAGACCACGCATCTTTTTTGTGTTGCCTCTTCAGACGAATATACGTGAAAATATTCTAACTTTACAACGCGACGATGACTGGTACAAAGAGGTCGAGGATTTTATCAGAAAAAACACAATGATGATACCAAGATTTGAAGAATTTACGTTTGACGACGATGGATTATTAAGGTTTAAAAATAAGATTTACGTACCACCGAACAACGAGTTGAGGAGCCTGATCCTAAATGAGGCTCATAGATCACTGTACATGGCTCACCTAGGAGTCACGAATTTGAGGGTGGAACTTAAACCCTTATTCTTCTAGAAAGGAATGAAGAAAGACATAGTCAACTATGTGGCCCGATGTCTAGAATGTCAATAGGTAAAGGATGAACATAGACATCCAACAGGATTACTATAGCCACACATTATTTCGGAATTGAAATGGGAGGTTGTTTCGATGGATTTTATTGTTGGGTTTCCATTGGCAGCAAGGAGACATGACTTGATTTTCATAGTATTCGACACTCTGACAAAGAGTGCTCATTTTATTCCTATGCGTACGACGTATCAGGCACCAGACATAGCTATACTTTTCATCAGTGAGATTGCGAGGCTGCATGGTGTGCCTAAGAGGATTATATCTGATTGAGGATCGACGTTTACTGGACGATTTTGGACTAGTTTCCAAGAGGCCTTGGGAACCCAACTTAACTTCAGTAATGCATATCACCCGAAGACTAACAAGGAGACCAAACGAATGAACCATACCTTGGAGGACATGTTGCGCATGTATGTGATAGACCAACAAAAGTGTTGGGAAGAAATCTTGCCACTGGTGGAATTCACTTATAACAACAGTTACCAAAGCACCATTAAGATGGCGCTTTTTGAGTTTCTTTACGGGTGACCGTGTCAGACGCCTCTGAGCTGGGATCGATGTGAGGATAGGGTCCTGGTGGGACCAGAAGAGATCCAAGAAATGGAAGATCAAATGAAAACAATAAGACAAAGGATTAAAGAAGTGCAGGATTGACAGAAGAGTTATGCCGATGCACACCATGTTGACCGTAGTTACGAGGTTGGCGATCAAGTCTTCTTGCGGGTAAAACTGCATAAGAGTTCGATCAAGTTTGGAAAGGGAGCTAAAATATCTCCTAGGTTTGTGGGACCTTCCGAGATTGTGGAGAGGAAGGGGCCCGTGGCCTATCAACTAGACTTTCCTGATTCCTTGAGTCGTATGCATGATGTTTTTCACGTATCTATTTTGAGACATTATATTAGTGATCCTACACATGTTATTGACATGAGTTCCATGCAGGTATTAGATGAGGGGGAACTCACGGCTGAGTCAATCCACATCCTGGATCATCGCGTTCGACAACTACGACGTCGAACAATAGATCAGGTCAAGGTCTAGTGGGACAACTATAGTCCTCACTCGACGACTTGGGAGGACACATATGATATGCACCAACAGTTTCCATTTTTGTTTTATAGATAGACTTAGGATACTGTGATACACATTATTTCGGCACTTATATACTGTGAAACTTTGGGACGAAGTTTATACCAAGAGGGGGTGTATGTAACATCCCGCTCTTGCGTGCACTGAGCGAACTTATTCTTTGAGGACACTTGCTCACAAGTGATCTGAATTATTATACTTTTGGGCATTTGATTATGAATATGAGGCGTTATGAATTGATGACATGTTATTTTGCAGCATTGACATAGACAGGTGCTATTGACTCTATTTTCCTGAGTGTGAAGGATTTTGGACCTCGAGGATGCAGAGGCATCGATGGAACCCCTTGGACTCCGGATCAAGTCAGGGAGTGGACTATTGGGGTTTTATTGTTGTATATATGACATTTGTGCATCTGATTAGATGATATGATTATGGATATATTTCTAACACGATTCATTGATGATGCAGGCTGACGATAGCTTGCTGACCAGACTCACCTGTGGAGTAGAGGGGTCATGCACTACTACCAAAGACGTTGAGGGAGAGGTGTGGAAAGAAGCCCTGCCATAGCCTACTAGCACTCCCACTGTGGCTCGAACTGTAGGTTAACTGTAACAACCCTAATTAATTAATTAATTGTCATAATTAAATATTTGTTTAATGTATATTAGTTTAATTAATTAAATAATTAATTATCATGACTAAATATTGCTTAAGGAATATTGGTTTAATGAATTAATAATTTTCATTTTTGAGACTTAATGAAAAGGGGATGAGGTGGTTGAGACTTAATGGAGGGGATAAGGTGGTTGAGACTTAATGGGGGAATAAGGCGGTGAATAATGGGGTAGGGAGGATAAGACAAGGGGAAAACACTTGGGAAGGGGTCTTCTTGGGTTTTTGGGTAAGATTTTCAGAGGAGAAAAAGAAAGGTGAAAGAGGGAGTTGGAGGTTGGATCTGTATTGCTGGATTACTGGTTTTGCTTGAGGAGCTTGTTGGAGGACTGTCATAGGGGGCACATGTTGTTGAGATTTTTGGGCTTGGGGGCCAGGAAACCGCAAGGATTCCTGGAGCTAGGGAGCCGGAGAGGCTCTGTTCTTAGCTGGCTGGGAGGAAAAGATTTAGTTTTCAGGTAGTTTCAAGCAGTTTTCAGGCAGTTCAAGTAGTTATCAACAACATAAAAGAAAGAGACAAACTTCTTCTTCAAGAGGTATTTTACCAGTATTAATGTTGTTCTGAATGAAAGTTATGATATGTATCTATGTATTGAAAATGTGTAATATGTTGTGTAATCTAGTTTGTGACTATTTTGGGCTGTATAATTTGAGAATTTGATATTTAACTGATTAATTTGCTAGAACTTCAACATAAATTAGATAGATTTGTTGTAATGAAAACAAAAATAGAAATTAGATGTCATGCGAACAAAAATACGACATAAACTTGTTCATACAGAATCTTTCAAGAAAATAAAAGTAATTTAGATTATAAATTTACCATTTAACTTTGAATCCCTAATGAAGGGATTTACACATGGTATTAGAGCCCTAGTTTAAAATCTGGGGCCAAGGGCCTACCTACCCACCCATCCTCTTGACCCTTGACTAAATGCTATGCCTTATGATCCTTAAACAACTATGAAAAAAAACCATGAAAACTTGGGCATGCAACCTTGAAAGCCTTATAACCCTTTAACCTAAAAAAAAAAAAAACTACATCCCTTAACAACCAAAATAACCCCCCAAAAAATTAGATTTGTGGTAAGCTGAAGGGGTAGGTGGTACAAAAGAACACCAAAACATCTATGAATTTTTTGGAACTTATTAATCTATGAAAACCAAAAATATGTGTGAACCTGTAAGAAGCCTCACCTGTAATAAGGGAACACATTTTTTTTTATTAGGCATGACCTATAAAGGAGGTAGAAATTATATATTAAAAATATCTTCACCCCAAAAGAAAGTACCATTTTCAACCGCAACTGCAAGCCTTTTGCCTGGTGGTAACCTTTCAATTGCCTCAGGATCAATCTCCTTGCTGGTCATATACCTGTCAAGTCTATCCAAGGACACCACTTAGGAGTGATCTCAATAAAAGCAAACAAAGAACAATTTTAGCCATTTTTTTTTATCCCTTATTCAATTATTCCCTCAGTGATGCAACTTTGTATGGAGTTTCTTAGCTTCTAAAAATTCCATTTCTTAGGAGCATCAATGAGAGAAAAACATAGTTCATAACATTATTAAAATTTGACAATTACTATTACATAACCATTGCTTTTAATTTTAAGACTAGCAATCAAGTTTGCCAAAAAGAACATTGTAAAAAAAATAAAATA
>SNQJ01S0044365.1:117727-131106 GCA_010110895.2 Picea sitchensis | reverse complement strand
GTGTTTTTTTGTGAGGTCTTAAAAATTAAAAGAGAGAAGAAAATGACAATCAATTACTATCATTTCACCGATCAGGGTTGAGTTTCAAGAGCATTTCCATATCTTTACCAATGAGAAGAGAGAGAGAGAGATTATAGCTACAAATGAAGGGAAACGGGTATGTGGATTCCATAAACCTAGAATATTATGGAATCCACATACCCTTTTCCATAGAATATACTAACTACATCAAAAAACCAAAGACATGAAATATGGTACTACACATATTATAATATATTATCAAGGGAAAAACAAGCTAAATGAAATTTGGACATTTGAAATTTTTTTTACAAGTTAATGAGTACATCAATAAAAATTAACATACTAACCTTGCAAGTTCAAAATCTGAGTTATGTAGATCGAGAATTGGATTTGTTCAACCGATGGGTGACGGAAAAATTAAACAGTTCAAACAAAAGGCAAGAATAGTGTTGCAACTATAGAAATTGTGTCGTAAAGTCTCTTAAAGTCACGTATATATAGATAAAATAGTCAACTAGTCGTTAACACTGACTAGTGAGATAGGCAAAATTTGCATCGCTATTGCCACGAAAGTTAGTCTCTATAGCGACGAAAACCGGGACTAGATTTAAATAACATTTTCATCGATATTGCGACAAACTTTCATGTCAATATCGATGAAAATCCTACCATGTTTAAAAAAAATATGAAACTAGTTGAAGCGTGGAAACTTTTCGTGGAATAATTCGCCCATATGTAGTAGTGAATATTAATTAAACACATATTTAATCATGATAATTAATTAATTAATTAATTAAAATAATATTCATTAAACAAATATTTAATCATGATATTTAATTAATTAATTACTTAAACTAATATTCATTAAACAAATATTTAATCATGATAATTAATTAATTAATTAGGGTTGTTACATACACCCACCCTTCAGGAAACTTCATCCCGAAGTTAAAGTAATTTATGATACAAGAGAAATGACACATGGTTCACACATTCATATCCAATAAACAACATTATCAGTAAGTAAGCCAAGAAAACTCATGCATACTAGTGTACATGTGCAAGAAATGAATGTGTAGCTAGTACATACAAGTCTCGTTCATGTACTAATAACAATAACTATCACCTCTATAGTAATTTATGTATGCATCCAATCCAATCAACAAGACTATGCATTTTATAAAAGATAATAAATCAATCAAATGTTTGTGAAATCCCTTAATTACAATAATCTAGATCAACAATGTTTATTTAGACAATTGTAGTTCATTTAAGTAATCATGAATACATGTATATACACATTTTCTTTTCAGAAGGAAAAACAATAAATTCCACCATAAGGAAAATATCCATACACTCTCAATTATTTCTATTCATCCTTCCTCCCTAACTTACTTCCATCTTTCATTCCTATCCTTCCTCTGCTAGACTATCTTGGAGCATCAACTATATTGACCTAACTCCAAATGGAACCCATAAGTGGAAGTGTCACTATCTTGACCAAGCTTCCCCAATAGGAAACTGGCAGTCATCATCACACGTCTAGGGGAGCGTGGCATAACACTGTCCTCCCATGACTTTGGATTTTAGAGGATACACGGTGGGAAATGCCTCCACCCCTCTTAATAGGACTAGGGTCCACACCCTACAATGAAATATAAAGTGGCACCATGTTCCTGGGAATTTTGTCATTGTTTATTTAGTTTTTGGGCAGTCTCACCACTTGAAAACTTGCACTGGTCCATATATCATAACAGTGCATTTGTACAAATATAATTTGACATACAAATATTCATACCATATTGTTTCTTGGTCGGTGGTCCTGACATCCACTTTTATTACCATTATCCCTTGGCTATTTCATAGCCCATTGACCTACAAATTAGTCTATAACACAAACTCATACATATCTATGCATTATCATAATGTACATGCATCCGACCATAATCTCAATTCGGTATCCATGTACCAACAACTTTAATGTCAAAATTTCCAAGTTAGAAATAGATATCATAATATCCCCATAAATCAATTAACGTTACCCATTCATAGAATTTTCCTTTACATAATAGATTGCATCATATCCACCATCATTCACATAACGTTAAACATTCATAGATTTCACATTCACATAATAGATTGCATCATATCCATCATCATTTAAGTGACATTTAAACATTTATAGAATTTTCATTCACACAGTAGATCGCATCATATTCATCATCATTGAAATAACATTTAAACATTCATAGAATTTACATTCACATAGTAGGTCGCATCATATCCATCATCATTCAAATAACATTTAAACATTCATAGAATTTACATTCACATAGTAGGTCGCATCATATCCATCATCATTCAAATAAAATTTACACATTCATAGAATTTACATTCACATAGTAGGTTACTTCATATCCATCATCATTGAAGTGACATTTAAACATTTATAAAGGTTCATGCATCTTAAAAGTTCAAGTGTATCATTAATAGTTTCAAGGTGAATAGAAAATAAAGGTGATTAGACCTCAGGTAATCCTAGCTGTCTAAGCCAAAAGGTGGTGTTAAATACACCCAACCTTCAAGAAACATATTCTCGAGGTGGTCAAAAAAGTGAGGGATTACCTGAGGTAATCCCTGCAAAAAACATATTCTCGAGGTGGTCGCATCATATCCATCATCATTCAAATAACATTTAAACATTCATACAATTTACATTCACATAGTAGGTCGCATCGTATCCATCATCATTCAAGTGAAATTTAAACATTTATAAAGGTTCATACGTCTTGAAAGTTCAAGTGTATCATTAATAGTTTGACGGTGAAAATAAAGGTGATTAGGCCTCGGGTAATCCTAGATGTCTAAGCCAAAAGGTGGTGTTACATACACCCAACCTTCGAGAAACATATTCCTGCATAAGGGTTCTACCATGAGGGTTCCCATGTATGATACCTACAGTTCCTTCCAATTTAGTTTATGGGATTCATCAACAACATAATGACATAGAACATATACATGAAAAACATTATGAGGTTTATGCAAGTGGGATGGCAGTACAAGAAGATAGGCAACGGGTCCAATTTTCTCTTGGATTTTGAACGGTCCTATAAATTGAGGTAACAACTTTGTCCCCTTCCCAAACCGAATGGTACTCTTATTAGGCCTGATACGAATGAAAACCTAGTCTCCCACTTTATAACTTCGGTTAGTCTTGTGTGCATCAGCATAAATTTTCTATCTATCCTAGGCTTCCTTTAGTCTCTCCCTAATCTGAATCACCTGTTCCTCCATCTCTTGAATCAATTCTAGCTTAACTGTTTCTCGATCTTCTAATATTTCCCAACTCAACAGTGTAAAGTCCTCTCTAACAGAACCTATAATTTCATAAATTTAAACATAACATTTCTATTATAATTTCTTTTATGGTTCTATATTCAGAAAAATAACATTAGCAAAATAATAGTTTACAGTTTATGGCTCAGCAAAATTCCCAAATGGGCAGCATGATATAAATGCTATATTGAATAATGTACACAGCATAAATAACATATTGAATCATCATACGATAATGACATGTCATGATAAAAAACAAAAATACATGTCAAGTGATTTGTTTCCCAACTCTGTTTGTCCAAGCTGAAGCTAAAACTGTGCCCAAGCTACTCTGCCAAACTCTGCCCAAAACTGAATCTTTCCTCCCAGCCAGCTAGGAATAGAGCCTATCCAGCTCCCTAGCTCTAGGATTCCGTAAGGATTCTTGGCCCCCGAGCCCAAAACTCCTAGCAACAGATGCTCCCCTGTAACAGTCCAACAAATTCCTCAAGCCAAAAACCAGAAATACATTTTTCCAATCCCCCCCCTTGGAAAATGCTCCAGTACAGTCTCCTAATATCAAAATAATTCTCCCTGCCGCCAAAATCAAAACGTTCCCCTCTCGAATATCTTTTCCCCCTCATATCCTCCCGTCCTTTCACCGCCTCTTCTCCTTCATTAAGACTCACCCCCACCCCCACCCCCACCCCCCCTTTTATCTCTCCATTCAATGCCAACCACCTTATCCCTCCATTCAATGCCAACCACCGTATCCATCCTTCAATATGTTAAGTTTTCTTTTAATAAATTAAAATTTATTAAACTTTAATTCATGACCCAAATATTTAATGAGTTAATTAATTAATTAATCGATTAATTAATATACATTAAATAATAAATAAATAAATAATCATTATTATTAATAATTAATTAATTAATTAATTAATATACATTAGGACAATTAATTATTTAATTAATTAAACTTAATAAACCTTAAACAATTATTTAACTTTGACAATTAGTTATTTAACTAGGGTTGTTACATACACCCACCCTTTAGGAAACTTCATCCAGAAGTTTAAATTATTTTATGATACAAGGGAAAAGACACATGGTTGACAAATTCATAACAAATAACCGACATTATTAGTAAGTAAGCCAAGAAAACTCATACATACTAGTGTACATGTGCAAGAAATGCATGTGTAGCTATTACATACAAGTCTCATGCATGTACTAATAACAATAATGATCACCCTTATAGTAATTTATGTATGCATCCAATCCACTCAATAAGACTATTCTTTTTATCAAAGATAATAAACCAATGAAATGTTTGTGAATTCACTGAATTGCAATAATCTAGCTCAACAATTTTATTTAGACAATTGTGGTTTAGTTACATAATTATCAATATTCATATATACACATTTTCTCTTCAGAAGGAAAGACAATAAATCCCACCATAAGACAAATCTCAATGCACTCCCAACTATTTCTACTAATCCTTCCTCCCTAACTTACTTCTATCTTCATTCCTATCCTTCCTCTGCTAGACTATCWTGGAGCGTCAACTATATTGACCTAACTCTAAATAGAACCCGTAAGCGAAAGTGTCACTATCTTGACCAAGCTTCGCCAGCAGGCAACTGACAGTCATCATCACATGTCTAGGGGAGCGTGAGCTAAMACCCTCCTTTATGACTTCAGGTTTCAAAGGATACACGGTGGGAAATGCCTCCACCCCTCCTAACCGGACTAGTGTCCACACCCTACAATGGAATATACAGTGGCACTGTGTTGCTAGGAGTTTTGTCATCATTTATTCAGTTTTGGGCAGTCTCACCACATGAAATCCTACACTGGTCCACATATCATAGCAGTGCATCCAAACCAATATAATTTCACATACAAAGATTCATACCATATCGTTTCTCGGTTAGTGGTCACGACATCCACTTTCATTATCATTATCCCTTGGCTATTTCATAGCCCAATGACCTGCAGAATAGTCTGTAACACAAACTCATACGCATCTATGCATTATTATCATGTAATTGCATACAACTATAATCTCAGTTCGGTATCCTTGTACCAACAACTTTAACATCAAAGTTTTCAAGTTAGAAATAGAGCTCATAATATCCCATAATTTAATTAACGTTATCCATTCATAGAATTATCATTTACATAATAGATTGCATCATATCCAACATCATTCAAATAACATTTAAATTTTCATAGGATTCTCATTCACACAATATAGCGCATCATATCCATCATCATCAATAACATTTAAACATTCATAGAATTTACATTCACATAGTAGATCGCATCATATCCATCATCATCAATAACATTTGAAAATTCATAAAATTTACATTCTCACAATATATCACATCATATCTATCATCATCAATAACATTTAAACATTCATAAAATTTACATTATCACAATATATCGCATCATATCCATCATTATTCAAATACATTTAAACATTCATAAAGGTTCATGCGTCTTAAAAGTTCAAGTATATTATTTAATAGTTTCACCTTGAATAGAAAATAAAGGTGTTTAGGCCTCAGGTAATCCTAGTTGCCTAAGTCAAAAAGTGGCATTGCATACACCCAACCTTCGAGAAAAATATTCTCGAGGTGATCAAAAAAGTGAGGGATAACCTTGTCGTAGTGTCTCGACATCCTCCCAAGTAGCATATCCTGGACTATATGTGTCCCACTAGACCTTAACCTGGTTTACCAGATGGTTCCTGAGCTGTCAGACTCTACAGTCCAATATGTGTAATGGTTATACTGTGAGGGTTCTTGCATCTGATACCTGCAATTCCTTCCAATTTAGTTTATACGATTCATTAGCAACATAATGACGTAGAATAGATACATGAAAAACATTATGAGTTTTATGAAAGTGGGGTGGCAGTTTGAGACGATAGGAAATGGGTCTAATTTTCTCTTTGATTCTGAACGGTCCTATAAATCAAGGTGACAACTTTGTCCCCTTCCCGAACTGAATGGTACTCTTATTAGGTCTGATATGAATGAAAACCCAATCTCCCACTTTATAACTTTGATCAGTCTTATGTGCATCCGCATAACTTTTCTGTCTATCATGTGCTTCCTTTAGTCTCTGCCTAATCTAAATCACTTGTTCCTCCATCTCTTGAATCAACTCTGGTGCAACTGTTACTCGGTCTTCTAATCTATCTCAACTCAATGACATTCTGCATGGCCTTCCATACAGATCTTCGTAGGGTGGCATTCCGATGGAGCTATGAAAATTGTTATTGTAGGCGAACTCTACCAAAGGTAGGTACTTTTCCCAATGGGTTTGATTATCCATGACATACATCATAAGCATGTCTTCCATGACTTGATTTACTCTCTCAGTTTTCCCATCTATTTTAGGATGATAAGTTGTTCTCAATTTCAACTGAGTTCCCAACGTTTACTGCAAACTTGTCCAAAACCTAGAAGTGAATCTAGAGTCCCTATCTGAAATGATATTCTTAGGTATCCCACGCAAATAGACAACCTCACTTACAAACATGCATGCCACATCAAGGACATCATAAGTGTCTCTAACCAGAATAAAATGAGCACTCTTGGTTAACTTATCAACTATCACAAGAATGGCATTGTGTCTATGAGATGTGAGCGGAAACCCCACAAAAAAATCCATAGAAATGACTTCCCACTTGGACATAGGAACATCATGTGGCTGTAGGAGACCTGTCGGGTGATGGTGGTCGGCTTTCACTTGTTGACACTCTAGGCATTTGGCGATGAAATAGACTACATCGCACTTCATTCCTACCCAGAAGAAGAGCTTCCTCATGTCTGCGTACATTTCCTTCACACCTGGATGCACACAATAAAGTTCTCTATGGGCTTCCTTCAGTATGATGCTTTGAATATCCCCACCTTCGGGGACGTACATCCTTCCTTGATATCTTAACAGTCTATCTACTTCCAGACTATATCCTTCATACTTTGGATCTAATTGCCTCCCACTCTAGAGGTTTGAAGTAACCTTTAAATACCAACTGTCTCCATGGAGTTGCGTCAACACTTGTTCCCTCAAATGGACCTTTAAGGTTACCAAAGAGAATACACGTGGCCTCCTACTCAAGGAATCCACAACCAAATTCTCTTTTCCCTCGATATATGAAATACCAAAATTGTACTCACTCATGAACTCACTCCATCACCTTTGCCTGGAATTCAGATCCCTTTGAGTGAAGAGAGGTTTTAAACTTTGATGGTCTATTTTGAGCTCAAAGTTTTTCCCTACTAGATAGTGCCTCCAAAGTTTCAGAGCTAGCATTATAGCTGCCAACTCTAAATCATGAGTAGCATAAAGATCTTCGTGTTTCTTCAACTTCCTTAACGCATAAGCTATCACTCCTCCATCCTGCATTAGCACGGTCCCCCAACCCTTTCTTTGAGGCATCCGTGAAGACTGTGAAGTCCTTTTCCATATCCAACACTCGTAGAATTGGCGCACTAGTTAGTAACCTTTTAAGCTCGAAGAATGGACTATCACATTCTTCTGTCCATTCACATCTGATAATAACCTAGAACCCTTCCACAAATCTCCGATAATAACCTACTAGCCCCATGAATCTTCTTACCTCATGAGAATATTTTGGCAGTGAACATTCCATAATGGCCTTTACCTTTTCTAGGTCCACGGATATTCCTTCACTGGAAATTATATGTCCTAAATAGTGAATTTCTTTCTGGAAGAAGGAACACTTCGACAAATTCCCATACAATTTGTTCTCTCTAAGGAAAGACAACACCACTCACAAGTGTTCCTCATGTTCTCTTTCATTATTGGAATAGATGAGGATATTATCTAGAAAGGCTTGTACAAAGCGGTCTAGGTTTTTTCGGAATACACCATTCATGAGGCTCATGAATATTGTTGGTGCATTGTTCAATCAAAAAGGTACTACAATGAACTCGTAATGCCCAAACCGAGTTCGAAAGGCAGCCTTAGGAATATCGCCTTCCTTAATCCTTAACTGATGATACCCTGATCACAAATCAATCTTTGAGAATACCACTGCTCCTTTCATCTAATCAATGAGATCATCTATCTGTGGCATTGGGTACCTATTTTTCATTGTAGCATGGTTCAAGTCTCTATAATCTATACGCATTCATAAGGAAACATCCTTCTTCTTTAAAAAAATTACCGGTGCACCCCAAGGTGAGACACTAGGCCTTATTAGCCCTAATTCGAGTAGATCTTTCAACTACATATGAAACTCACAAAGTTCTGGTGTTTTCATCCTATACAGAGTCTTAGAAATTGTTTCTACACCAGGTTTTAGCTCAATAGTAAAATCAAGCTCCTTCTTAGGAGGTAACCCTGGTAACTCGTTCGGAAAAAACATCCTTAAATTCTGACAATATCGGGTACTAATCCCAGGAGGGTCCTTTCCTTTCATTCACTGCTTCAACTACATAAAGTTGACACCCTTGCCTCATGCACCGCTTAACCTTCATAGTTGAAATAAATCATAGAGACACCTTTCTCCGTACACCCTGGATCTCTACTGGCCTTCCCTTGTCATCAACACAAAGCACCCTTTTTGCGAAACAATCTACCATAGCTCGATGGGATTATAACCAATCCATTCCAATGATTAGGTCATATACCTTCAACCTGGTAGTACACACTCCCAGGTCTACTATACAATTATCAACGCTAGGTCCTACCACTTTTTTTTCCCCCGAAGCGACCTCAACTTGTTTAAAGTCATCGTGCTCGTAGGCTGCCAACCCACTCTTTTCTAATGTAGATGGTGAAATGAAACTATATGTAGCACTAGAATCAAACAAAATCTTAACATTGATATGATTTAGTGTACCTGACAATTCCACCACCATGGATTGATGTTCTGCATGGTGATTATTAACCGTTGCCTAAATCTGGTGGTTGCCACTTTCTCTCCCCATCGCAGCCTTTCCTTGTCTATGCGCAAATCCTGATTGTAACTCTGGGCAGTCACGCTGGTAATGGGGTCCTCCACATCACCAACATCTAACTCGAGATTGAACTTTCGCACTACTCTATGATGGTCTCTGAAATGCATTCCTTCCCCTGGTACCCCTGCCTCTACTAGCTTCTCCCTGAGATCATCGTGGACCTGCCTGCGTTGTTGGTGATGAATGGGATGTTTCACTCACTACCATTGAAATACCTATATCAATTGTCCTTGGTGCGAATCTATTAACATATGGAATTGGCCTCGAGCTCCCTCCCCTAGAGAAGGTCCTAGGGGCCTTCCCCACAAATCCAGGACAATGCAGAAAGGTCGATCTCATGCCTCCATTTAGGCTCATGTGTTCCTCCACATAACATGCATTTTCGACTGCTTCCGCTACTAAAGACGGTTTCCACATCCGTACCATGGCCCTTATCTTAGGGTTTAACCCATAGACAAATCATTCTGCCTATCGTTGGTCATTATCCATGTATGAAACATATTTGACCAATTCCATAAACTTGATCTTGTATTATTCTATGATGTCGTTTCCCTGTACTAGAGCATGAAATTCTCCCACCTGTTGTTCCTCATAGTAAGATGGTAGATATTTCCTTCGAAACCTCTCCTAAAAAAGTTCCCAAGATATTGTGTTCGAGATAAGGTGCAGTTTCCTCTCCAGGTTTCCCCACCAGTTCAGGGCACTGTCTCTCAATTGAAAAATCGTTATCTTCACCTTTGAAGTGGACGCATAGTCTCTTAAGGCAAAACACCTTGTCATGCCTTCCAAGCATGCCTCGAAACGTTCACTGGCATGACCCCCGACAAACTCTAGAAGTTTGATCTTCTGCAGTTCTCTAGTGATGTATTCGGGCGGAGATCCTCACCCTAAATCCCTTGATCCTTCAGGATTACCTATTCCATATGGTGGGGGTTCCACTTCGATCCCTGCTGGTTGACGCCTCTTTAAAGTCTCATTTATGCCCTCCAAAGAGCGCAGAATGAGAGCTAATTCAGGCGATGGTGGTGGCGGTGTTGGTGGTCCCTGCGATGACGCCCCTCTACCTCAATTTCCTCGAGTCCTAACCATCCTGTATACTTGAATCTCCATCAACCAAAGTTGTCAAGGTGAGTTCAAGGACATTTCACATTTGCGCAACTTAAACTAGAAAACAGGGTTAGGCGTAAGTAAGTTTTTTTTTCTTTTTTTTAACTTGTCTGTAAACAGACGTTGCTCTATTTAGGGTAAGTGGCTAGGTCAGGGTCAAAAGCCTCTAAGCTCGATGCCTTTTCCTAAAAACAATACTGACTTCCTCGCCCGGTAGCTACGCTAGTATTGCACCATACTCGCCAATTTTTCTAACTTATCTTCCTAGTGCGCATGAAGCCCCCTCCAAAATTTTCTTAAAACCAATTAATGTGATTTTGTACATAATTAATCATTAACCTTAATCATTACATAAGTTCTTAATTATTAACATTGATTACTCACTAGTTATTAATCACCTATTAACATTAATTAATACTCGATACCTACATACTTTAATTAAGTGAAATAATTCAATTTAAAATTCTAAATCAATATACAATCAATACATATTTCAAATTAATTAAAACAATTAAGATTTTAAAATTTAAATTGAATTAAAACAATTAAATTAATTCTAAATTAAATAAATTATAAAATTAAAACAATTAAAATAAATAGATAATTTAAAGCAATAAATAATAATAATAATAAAATTAAAATTGAAAAATAAAAATAAAAATAATTAATTAAATTAAAACAGTAAATAAATAAAAATAAAAATTGAAATGGGCATCGTGGGTCCTCGCATGAGGCCCACGTACCCCTTTCTCCCCCTCCACTCCCAAAACCCTACACGCGTCACCCCCAAACCCTAAACACATCCTGTATACTATTGCAGTCGGCCTCTTTCATTTCATTTTTTTTTTCATCCTCTCAATACAGGGAAGGCATAGGCTGTGTGGGATTGGCCACTAGGCTTTGGTGCTTAGTATTGAGCCTTGACTTGTTGTTGTTTTGCATTTCAGGTGCTTGTATCGGTGCTTGGTCGTGGGTTCAAAACCCGTGGCGCTATGGTATTCGACCCCTTTGTGATGGCTCTATTCTGGGTGGAGAGGTTTGGTGTTCGAATCCCCTCCTGAGACGCACTTTCTTTCCCTTCAGAGGTCCTGTTTGGTCGTCGTCAAAACAGCCAACTTCGATTTAAGAAGAAAAAAAATGGGCGGTGAAAGATCAAGTTTAGGCCAACATGAAGAATCAGGAGGCTCTCCTCGGTGCAGAGAGGGTTTCGCTGATAATAATGGAGAGGAAAGTTGTTCTTGTGTGCAGTTAAAAGAGCACGCAACCATATACCCACGCGGTAACTATGCATCATTGAGGCATGAAAATAGTGAGTTGAAGCTCAAAATCGTGCACTGATGCGAACGAACTGAGCTTGCGTTGGTATGCTGTGTGGCTTATGTGTTGGTTTGTTGTATAGTGCACAGTGTCGATCCTCATGGGATCCCCCTCCATGTGATTCGGTTTGGTTCGTGTGCGCTGGATTTGATGTTGTAAGCCTAAGGCTGCCCACCTGTACTTAGCATTGGCGCTTGGTGCATTAGCTTCTGTGTTGTATAGTTGATCGTGAAATACGTCTTGGGGACTTTTTATATGCACTTGGTAAATGACTTATTCCTGTGTTGTGTTGTGTGTATAGTGTAGTTCGATATATGGATTAGAAAAGTCACTTAAGCACACACCACATTTTATTTTTTATTTATTTTCATTATTAATAGATGAGACAAGTATAAAAAAAAGGGGCTTGGTGCTTGTGCCTGGCTTATGTTGGTTTATGTATATTTTTTTTTTTTGTGGAATGAAAAGGATTTGATGTTCGAGCTTGGATTTGTTCCGTGTTGCGTGGATTATTGATCAACTTGTGGATTGGTAGACTTTGGTATAATACGTGCTATGTTTTGGTTTGGATCGGTAGTTAGGGTACTTAGAAATATAAAATTCACTAAAGCACACACAAAACTTTATCTTTGATAATAATCATCTTCCCTTTTATTTTTTTTCCTTTTATATATGTATATATTTTTTTGTTTAAATAAATATCTTCTATATATGTTTATTTATATATTGTTATTTATACCTCTGTATATATATATATATACTAAAAAAAAAATTGTGTGCTTGGCTTGTAGGTTAGGTGGAGTTGGAGCTTGGCCCTGAAGCCCAGATTTACAAGTTTTCCCTTAATATATTATTTATGCCTCTAGTTATTTATGTTTATAACACCCCTTTTCAAGGATTTGTTTTTTGTATAGGCCAACAAGTTTTAAGGTTTTAGGGAGTTTCAGGGCTGGTTACCAGACATACAACTTAGCTTTCTGTCCAGAGTCTAGAGGATGGGTGGGTAGGTGGGCCTTTGGTCTCCGCTTTTAAACTAAAGCTCTGATACCATGTGTAAAGTCCTCTCTAACAAAACCTAGAATTTCATAAATGTAAACATAACATTTCTATTATAATTTCTTTTATGGTTCTATATTCAGAAAAATAACATCAGCAAAATAACAGTTTAGAGTTTATGGCTCAGTAGAATTCCCAAATGGGTAGCATGATATAAATGATATATTGAATAATGTACATAGCATAAATAACATATTGAATCATCATATGATAATGACATGCCATGATAACAAAAAAATGTACCTGTCAAGTGATTTGTTTCCCAACTTTGTTTGTCCAAGATGAAGCTGAAACTGTGCCCAAGTTGCTCTGCCAAACACTTCCCAAAACTGAATCTTTCCTCCCAGCCATGTAGGAATAGAGCCTATCCGGCTCCCTAGCTCTAGGATTCCTGGCCCCCAAGCCCAAAAATCCCAGCAACAGATGCTCCCCTATAACAGTCCAACAAATTCCTCAAGACAAAAACTAGAAATACAGTTTTCCAATCCCCCTCCTTGGAAAATGCTCCAGTACAGTCTCCTAATATCAAAATAATTCTCACGGCCCCCA
>SNQJ01S0044365.1:84718-117717 GCA_010110895.2 Picea sitchensis | reverse complement strand
TGTGTACTTCCCCTGACTTGGGAAGATCTCATCAGTTCTCTTCCACACCGCTAGTCCCAAGAAGTAGTGAATCATACTAAGGTCCTTCATCTTGAACTCAGAGGCCAACAAATACTTGCATTCAATAATAAATCTCTATGAACCTGTGAGGAATAAATCTTCAATGCAGAGGACCAAAATCAAGGTCTCACCATTAATAGTTTTGTATTACAAGGTGGGATCAACAACACTTTTGCTGAAGCCTAAACTCATTAGGTGTCCATCAATCCTCGCATACCTAGCTTGAGTCCATACAGGGCCTTCTTCAAGCTACACACATGAGACTCCTTCTCATGTATGACGAAACCATCTGGCTGCTCGATGTGTATTTCTTCCAAAATCTCTCCATTGAGAAAGGTTGTCTTCACATCCATCTAATGTAGTTTCCAACCCATGGATGCTACAAGGGAAATAATCATTCAAACATAAGTGTATCTAGCAACATGAGCAAATGTCTCCTCATAATCTATTCCCTCCACATAAGAGAATCCTCTAGCAAAAAAACTTGCTTTGTGCTTCTTGATGCTTCTGTTAGTTGTATGTTTGATCTTATAGGTCCACTTGGAAGTCACTACAGACTTCCTTTTAGGTCTCGGAACAATATACCACACATAATTCTTCATGATGGATTGATACTCCTCCATCATGGCATCTCTCCATACTAGATGCCTCCTCATAACATGAAGTCTCATAATCAATGATGCGGCTCATAGATGCGACATAGCACAAATATCTTTGAGGTCTCATGCTCTCTGAGAAAGTACCATGAGGAGATGCATGTCCTCCATGTTTGATTCTTTGGAAGAGCTAGATGATTCCCCTTGAGTCTTGAATTAAAAATAGATCACGCTACCTACCATGTGATCTCATTGTCCACTAACCAGGTCCTCTTCTCGAGATAGGGAAATTGGCTCAAATATAATAAGACATCTTTCAGATTCTTGTACCATGGAAAAGTTCCTTCAAAGAAATAAGGGTTCTCGTATTAGGGATAATGACCCTTGATTTCCAATTCCTACTATAGCTACTACTGTCATATTCAAGTCTTGACTGCTAGGAATATTACATTGTTGTCCCGCACTAGAGAAAGACCATCCATTTGCTCTATATCAATATGCAGGAAAACAAATATGCACGAAAACAAGTTCTTCTTCAATCTCCGCCTATAGACACAACACCAACAATGTCGTAGCAGAGGCTGATCTCCACTTTGTGTAGAGTCTTATGCTTCTAGTTTCATGTCAATGTAATCTCATGACACCTTCAATCTCGTGGCACTATTTGATTTCCAAGTGCAATTCCCCCTTTTCTCCATGGGATTTATTCATCGGAATTACACCATGTCTTCCTCTGGTTGTAATTTCACAACAATAAGTTTGCTCGCTCACACAGCCTTGCATGCATATGGGTTTGCAATATTTCCAATCCCTTTGTAGTTTTCTTAGCGAGAGAGGCTTGGTATGTTATTCACAAGGCTATCCTCCTTGACAGCGCAATCTGACTCTTCAACAAGAGTCTATCAGTTTTGGATTCACCTCCAATCCATAAATAAAATACCCTTGAATTTTGGTGAAATCGCCAAATTTCATAAAATCATGGAGCCAACATAGGTGATTGGCTATGGCTCGGTACCTTCGTCACTACAGAGGGGGTCAGTCTTCCTTGTGCCAAATTGCTAAATTGAGGCTTCACGAAACTGATTTGTTGGTGGGAATCTTGTTGTTGGCATTCGTCAATGTGGTGGCTATTGCAGCTTCACCTGAATGGGTTGGGGACTTTCGATATCTAGAAGGGAATTTTCCACAATAACATCAAACTGAAACCCGAATCTAATTATTTCATTATGGATTGCCTTGCCCTGTTCTAAATCAACCAAGTCGGCTTCCCCTCCCTGACCATTCTGCACAAACACTGCAATCAACGATGTCCATGAAATGATATCTCGTTTAGACATTTTATCAAACACATCGCGTGCATCTTCTATACTCCCACATTTTGCATACATATCCACAAGATCATTCGCCACACAAATATTCAACTAAAATCCTTTCCTCCTAACTTCTTCATTGATCTCTTTGCCTTGTTCCAGAGATGCCAAGTGGGCACACGCCGGAAGAATGATGGCAAAGGTGAATTGATTGGGTTAAATGGTCATTTCTCGCATTTGGTAAAACAATCTCAATGCCTCTTTACAATGCCCATTCTTCACATAAGAAGCGATCATGACAATCCATGAGCAGACATCTCGTTGAGGCATTTGATCAAACACTTTGCGACCATCAACCGGATACCTGGACTTGGCATAAAAGTTGAGAAGCGTGTTTCCCACAAGTCTATCTTCCATGAATCCTCTCATCATGATTTGGGCATGGATTTGTCTTCCCGCTGATAAGGCATAAGGGTGTTATTGGAGCCATGCCAAATATGAACAGTCTATGGATTCTGAGTCTGCACGTAGAGGGCATAAGTATTTATATAGATCATCATGACACGAGAGATGTAGCCTCTAGTAATTTTCTTAATTCGATTATTTTTAGTTTGAGATGTGCAATTTATAGCTTAGCAGAGGGTTGGCTGCGTAATGTGGGTAGGCCCATTGCTCGAGGGTATCATGATACAACAAAGTTTGGGCTCTTCCATTTACCTGGGCTCTCTTATTAGGGAGTAAGGCCCAATCCTGCTATGATACCATGTTGTTTTTCATATGAGATGATATCAATATTCGATGTATTATTACAATGATGAGTTTTCCATATATAGGGAACATAAGGTGACCATCCATGAAAGGATGCGTCCCTTGAATAATCAATAACTATTTATTATTACCATTTAATTAATATATTTAATAATCAATAATAATTATATTATTAATTATTATCTTTAGAGAATGTCTTCCTGATGTTGTCCAAACATCAACAATCTTTATGTATGTCATGCACTCAAAATACTAGAATGATTTTGATTAACAATGTATACACTTTAACATCACCTCCAAAATATTTCTAAGAGATCATCAATTAAAGATTACAAGAGATTTGGAGTTTGGAATTTCAACTTCTCATCATGTCTTCATTGTCCCAAGGCCATATAGTAACATGTGAATTTATATCATAATTTTATAAATAATTTTAACATTGATTTAAATTTTTTGATACCACATTCCATGCACATTCTTGTGTCTTTCTCAATGCTTCTTCCCATGGCATATTCATTTCCTTTGACACGCTTTTGGAGAGCTTCATCCAAATATTCCTTAATCACATGTTGATTTTAGCAATTTTCAACATCTGCAACATTTCCCTTATTATTTTTTTTAGCGGCCACAATTTTTATTTGAATGTTTACTCAAATATTATACTTAAAGTTTTGAAACCAAGTGATAACGTTCTTGCAACCAAAATCATTTAAACAATATAAGATAAGATAGAACTAAATAAAACTAACCAAAAATTATATGTTAAAAAGCTCAAATAGTAAAAAATAATAACAAAAATACAAATTTAATTTAACATAATAAAGGGAAACTTCTCCAAAAAAAACATTGTTAATTGTATTTTTTAAACCATAAAGAGTTATAAGTAAATGAGAAATTTCTTATTTGCATATAAAAAAATTAATTTAAAACTTCATACAATTAAATTAAATGTGATACAAAATTTCATTATATAAAAAATATAAACTTTTTAGATATAAAAAATTAAACAGAAAATTATTTATAATTTTGAAAATAACATTATTTTATAAATTTAAGATCAATCACACGCTTTATACAATGAACATAATTTTAAGATTTGGTATTTGGAAAGTCTCCCAAAATTTAACATATTATATTTATTTAATTATAATAATATTGTATAAAAAGATATAGTATTTAGAAAGTCTTTAAAAATTTAATATATTATATTTATTTAGTTTTTGTTTTCATAAGAAAAATGATTTATATTAGAAAATATAAATAATCGTTACAAAAGATTTTTGAAATTTAGAATTTCTCATCATTTGTTGTTGCAATATAGTCAAAGATTACATCATATCTTATCAAACTAATAGAGCTAGGAAGTTCTTTTATAGAGGCTTCACAAAAAAACTTCTTCTTTAAACCGATTAAAAATATCAAGTCCTTATCCAATAAACTGTGTAGTTAAGTTATGTCTAATCTGTCAAAAAAATCTTATTTTCCTTCTTTAATTGCTGCAAAGTATAAACCATCTTCCTCAAGAGTTAATGTTGCTTTTGAAAGTATATCAGCTTCCTTGTTGCATTCTCTGTAAATATGTTGAGCTTTAAGCTCTGTGAAATTCCTGTGGAGATCTCTAATCTTTTTCATCAAGGGTTGCAATGAAACCACCTGTAGATTGTTTGCATTAGTTTTTTTGTGAAGGTCTATCTTCAAAGATAACAAGGTTTATATGTTTCCATATCTCCCACCAGATTAGACCTAGGATTTCTATTCTTTCTCCCTTCCTTATTTTCTAGTTCAGGATACAATCACTTACCTGTCCTCCTTCCCAAACACCATCACAATTTAAATCTTTAAGTATTGAATTCAAACATTCTTTAGTAAAGTTACAATCCAAAAATAAGTGATTCACAGTTTCCTCGCAAATCCCACAGAGAATACATCTACTAGGGCCATGAAAGACTATTTTAACTAAGTTTTCCCAAGTTAGTATTCTTTGTTCTAACAATAGCCACATAAAATTTTTAATTTTTAATGGCAATTGTCATTGCCAAAGATCAATATACTAGAAAACAGGTTCAGTTGCTTCATCCTCCCAACATTTGAACTTCATAGGCTTTCTTTGCACTTACTTGTCCACTTTTGGTATCCCAAGACCATATTAATAAATATTTATCATTATTCAGTTCAATTCCCAAGCTTTATGACCCTTTTACATAGTTATTCCATTCAGCTTTTGAGTCTCCTTCCAATCCTAAAACCTCTACCTTTATCCACCCTGGTTGTCTTGTGTTATCCAGATCCACTGATCTTACTTGTGACAAGAATTTTAATCCTAGCTCCTTTAGTTTTGATATAAGATTCCTTGATAGTTGATCAAAGTTATGAGACCCAACCTAGGGATCAATACCAATTATGGCATCCCTTCCATCTCCTGGCTTCCAGGCTAGCCAATCATTTATAATACTTAAAGAAGATGTAAGAGCCCTCCAAATATTAGAGCCACCAGTCCAATTTATGTTACCTTTCCTAAGCCCTGCAAGCACAGACTTCTTCCTAAGATACTTTTTAACAATTACCTCATGCCATAATCCAGGGACCATGAGGCACCTCCACAAGCTTTTTGTTGCAAGGGATTTCCCAAAAGTAAATAAATTTTTTATACCCCACCCTCCCATATTTTTAGGTTTGTCTAGTTTATCCCATCTTATCAAATGTATCCCTTCTTTATCCTTTTTTCCCGACCACAAAAAACTGAACAATTTCCTTTTGATAATATTGAGTATACTTTTTGGGGTCTTAGCTAGAGATAACCAATAAACAAGTATACTTTAAAGTACAAATTTAGCTAGTGTCACCCTTCCCCCTAAGCTTAACCATCTTAGACACCATCTTGCTATCATTTTCTCAAACTTTCTCACCAACCAATACCAATCAGCCTTCTTATAACAATTGGGTTTAAGAAAACAACCAAAATACTTGAAACCTATATCTATTGAATTTACACCATAAGGCAGAATCTCCTTCAGTAAAGCTAATTCCTCTGTTGTCCATCCAACTTCAAGAAACATTGATTTATGTGGACTAAAGGCCATACTAGTTGCTTTAGTAAACAATTCTAAAAGGTCCTTATATAAAATTCACTCACCAAAATTGCCATTCCCAAACAGAATTTTGTCATCTACAAATATCAAATGAGTTATGTATAACCCTCTAGCCATAAGAATGCCTTCTAAGTTATTATCTCTAACATGTTCCTTTATAGCTCTGCTTAAGCCTTACAAAACAAGAAGAAAGAGAAAAGGGGATAATGGGCACCCTTGTCTTAATCCCCTTGTGCTTTTAAAAAAATATGTAGGCTTTCCATTAATCAAAACAACAAAGTTTACAGAGGTTACACACCCTATAATCCAATCAGTAGCTTCTAATCTCAATCCCACATGTAGCAGCACCAGTCTTAAGAAACCCTAGTCAACTTTGTCATAAGCCTTTATCATGTCTGGTTTGAGAACCAAGGCTTTAGTATTTTTAACCTTGATACTATGCAAAACTTCTTGAACTATGCCAATAGAGTTGGTGATTTGTCTTCCCTCTAGAAATCCAAAATGGTCTTTTGATATGCCATAGGACAACGAAGTTTTAACTCTATTTGCAATATTTTTTGTTATGATTTTATACAACAAGTTACATAGAGCTATGGGGCCTATAATACTCTAAATTTCCTGGATTCTCACTCTTTGGAATCAGAGAAAGAAAATTTGCATTCAAAGCTCCATAAACCCTTCTCCACTAATTCATCACCCAAAATGTAAAAAAATGCTAGAAAAAACTCTATGGTCTAGCCATCTAGCCCAGGGCTTTTTGAAGATTTAAATCCTTTGAGAAATGACAAAACTTTTGCTAAAGATATAGGTAAGGTTATCCTTTGACTATATTCTTCTATGAACATCCTAGGATAATTCCTTAAGATTTCCAGTTGATCAGTAATGGGAAGGTTCGGGTGGGCCATGAAAATATTTTGAAAGAATCCAATTGTTTCTTTTTGTAGTTCTTGTCTACTAGAAATTGTTGTCCCATCCTCCTTGGACAACTCCAAAAATAGTGTTGATCTATTTTCTAGCGTTAGCATACGCATGATTTTTTTTTGTATTTATATCACCTGATGCCAGCCAGTTTAATCGAATATTTTGTCGCCAAGTTTCCTCTTCTTGTCTCAAAAGAAATATTTTTCTTTTCTCTTTTTCAAAAATCMTCTCTCTATCCACCTCATTCTCAAATCCACCAGGAAGATTTGAATAACTTATATCTAGTTCCACCTCCATCTTAACCAATTCTTCCTTTGCTTGTTTTTTTTTTCTGTTTTCCCAATTAATCATCCAAACTTTGAATATTTTTAGCTTATGTACCATTGACTCCATAGGATTTAAGGTGGTTGTTCCCAACAGTCCAACCCAATTGGTCCTGACAAAAGTTACAAATTATGGCTCATCCAGCCAAATAAAATTGAACTTAAAGGGGAATCTAACCTCTCTATTTTATTTTTCCAAGTGTAGAATTACAGGCATATGGTCAGAAATATTTGCATTACACACAATAGATCTGAATCTAAATCCTATGGAGGCAAGGTCCTCAGAAATCATAAATTGATCGAGCCTCTTGGTAATAAACTCATGTCCTCTTCTACCATTTATCCAAGTAAGCAACAATTTTAAAGGTTCCACATCCACCATCCCCTCCTCTTATATCAACTTACTAAAGTAAGGTTGTAAAGAATCAAATATAGCATGATCACTCCACACCTCTCTGAAAGAGGTAGTAAAGTTGAGATCATCCCCCAAGATTACATTTCTCTCTTTTAAAATTCCTTCTTTCTTAATCCTCTCCCAGAAGACCTCTCTATCGGAATACGTCCCGTAGCAGTTGATCACCCTCAAATTTTTATCAAGGTCTTTGACATATCCCTCCACCAATATCCCTGAAGGAATCAAGTAAGCATAAAAGTCATCTTTCCTTGTATTCCATGTTGAGAGCATCCCGCCAGAGAGACCTATCGAGTCCACCACACAAAAAAAAACAGTGTGGTAACAATTTAACGAAAAGATCCCTTGCTTTTTCCACCCCTACCATAGTTTCCTGTATAAGCATTACATCAAGTTTCATTAATTCTAAAATTCTTTTTAGGTCTAGGTACTTGGAGCTGCCCCCCACTCCTCTCACATTTAGGGTGACCACAATCATTTTTTAACATGTGCTAGGGATTTTTTTTCTCTAAGTTCCCTCGGACCATCAATCATTGTGTAACAATTTGACTCTCAGAGCTGCTTCTCGATCCCTATCCTCCTTGCACTTCTACTATTTAAAGGCGAAAAATCCATTTTGAGACCTCCATGGACTGCCCCTTTTTTCAATGATTTCTTGCCCCTAGAATTGTGGGAAACCTAATTCAAAGGGGACATCTTTGAACACGCCTTCTCCAAATGATTTTGAATCCTCTCCCCTCCAACTAAAATTGGCAAGGGATTTTTGGTGAGGATCTTTCTATAAGATGACACATGATCATCGATTTCTTCTTCAACCTCAGACAACACAATTGGGTGATTAAAACGAAGATAAGGTGAGCTATTCATGCTCACGTGAACCCATTCTAGAGCTATTGTCCCTGCACTCAAAGATAAAATACCAAGCGAATTGCAATTTTCAATCGATTGATCCCATTTTCCACAACCATGTTCACCCGATGCTACAAAGACCTCTGAACACAAGGAAAGACTCCATTGTCCCTGCTCCACAACGACAACAGGGGTCTCTCCCTGATTAACTCCATGGACGGGAGAGTGATCTGAGTTCACAGAGTCCCCTACAAGAGCTATTGACACTGCGCTCGTAGGTAAATAATCATTTGAAATGCAATTTAATGGAAAATCAGGTTATGGTCCAGTTTGAGGGACAGACCCCAAAGCCTCCAAACTTCATCCACTAAGGCTTCCTATCGAAGGATTTCACCCTTCTCCCAAGAACCCTCCTCCACCTTCCGCCCCCACCCCCCAATCCCTTGAACCAAAAGGCTAAAATCCTCATCTTTACCAGCCACCTTCCCCTCAAACTCTAAACTATTTGTTGTTGGGAAGCCCACAATTCTCCCTACATCCATGCTCCCTATGGGACACACAGACTGTGCAAGACCTTCACAGTCCTTCAAAAACGGGATCAAAGAATCCACATTCGCAAGGGAAAAACCTGAATCAATACCCTCTATGGGATCACTGACTAACTTTAGAGACTTCTCGCCCACATTACAACTACCTTCATTTAATCTGGCTAAGGAATAATTAAAGACAACATGAATATAATAGTTGGGCATACCCGTAGTAAAATCGCATTCCAATTCCATTGGAGAATTGTGCTCGGGCCATCCGTCTAAAAGATTCTTTGTAACAACAACATCGAAATCGTCAGGGACTGCACTTCCATCTTTTACTGCCTCCTTAAATTGCCTCTGGCATTGGTACCAAAGATGGCCCATTCGCTTGCACTCAAAACAGATAAACAGAGTCCCATGGTAGTCCAGGCGTTACAACACCACAATATCTCTCCACACAACTTCAATTTCTGCCAGCAGACCCTCATGCAAGTCCACCTCCAACAATATTTTACCCATGTGCCTATCAGATCCAGTGAACAACTTTGGATATGTGCATAAAAACTTCCCTAACCTATCACCTGTCTCCTTAAAATATTTTAAATTCCACCAGAAGAGTGGCCATCCAGGCAATAGAATCCAAAGATGTATGAAATGAATTATTTCTGTCTCTAGGTTAAACACGCAATGCCACATTTTTATCATCAGACTCCAGACTCCCTCCCTTGACCAACCACACCTGCTTAAGTATTTGCTTCGCGTCCTCCAGGTTTTTGAAAACGAAGCAATACCATCCTTTAATAAGGATATAAACACCAAGAGAATAGCCCAGAACTGGGTCCTAAGTATCTTCCACCCAACTAAGTATTTCCACTTAGAAATCGAGAGAGCAACCATTGCACAAGATTAACACACAATAATAGAATGTATTACATAGACAAATGGAGGTTACATATGTATCATCTAGATCACCAACTCCTAACAATCTAGATTCTAAGAAAGTGGATTTGATTAGCTAAAAATAGTTAACCTAGAAACTCACAGTTACAACAACTAACTCACGGTTACAACAGCTGTAAGGCTAACTCACAATTACAACAACTAACTCACAGTTACAATAGTTGTAAGCATTATCTCTAACACCCTCTCTTAATGCTTACATTAAAAATATTACAATCACAAATTACAAAACATAACAAAAAGGTTACAACACAAATTTTGGCATGTCTGTCTCACTGGTCCTCATATGCAGTTACACCCATCTCTAAACTTCATAGACTTGCTCTTTCTCTCCCATCATCTTCGAGCTACCACTTCATACAACACAAATACAACCGCTTTCGACCATCTTTGAAGTATCTATAGGATCAACGATTCTAAACTACCCTGAAGAATAGTCTCGATACTGAAACAATCAGTAATCGATCTTACAAAATGAACTTTTTACACACACTCATCAATACAATGATAACCCTTAACTAATGATGTTGAAGCACTGAAATACAACAAAAATCTCCATCTTTTAACAGACTTCAAACTAGTTATGCGTTCGTTCTTATAGCTCCAAAGAACTACATACCTGAGTTATATCACTGTGTTCTTTGAGTGGTTCTTGGCAATATAATTTTACAAACAAAAAATAATATAACATACACAAATCACATCACACTATATGTAACACTACAACAAATCTACCAAACCCATAAAGTCCACCCATTGCAGCGGGAATTAGAGTTTTGGCAGAGAGAAAATCGAACCTTGTTGTCAAGGCCAAAGCAGATCTGGATCTCTTTTCTTCCACGCAGTTGTCACTGATCAACGAATGCACAAGCGTCTAACCTCTCACAGTTTGATCAGCGAATATCTGGGCAACGATACCCTCGTCATTTATCCTACACAGTGGTCCTTTATTCACAAGGAGAGTCTCTCGCAACAATCTCACAAAGAACACAGAAAATTTAGAAATTCAAACCCTCTAACCTAATCTACTCCTACAGCGGAATCAACTTATCACTCTTCTCTCATCTTCCAGCCCCTCTCGTGAGAGAGTCAGGGCGGTCCTTGCTCTAATACCAACTTAGAAATYGAGRGAGCAACCATTGCACAAGATTAACACACAATAATAGAATGTATTACACAGACAAATGGAGGTTACATATATAGCATCCARATCACCAACTCCTAACAATCTAGATCCTAAAAAAGTGGATCTGATTAGCTAAAAATAGTTAACCTAGAAACTCACAGTTACAACAACTAACTCACAGTTACAACAACTGTAAGGCTAACTCACAGTTACAACATCTAATTCACAGTTACAACAGCTGTAAGCATTATCTCTAATATTTCCCTAGCTCCCAATGCCCTATAACTGAACCTACCTATCATCCCATGCAGAAGTAGAAGGCTTATCTCCTTCATCCCTATATCTCTACCAGGAGTGACCCTTGACCTTATCTTCTTGGCTTTCCAAGCCTTTGTATTGGACTTATTTGATTCCTGCTTACCAACTCTATGCTCCACTCCATCACCCGTCGTCGACTTCCTTTTGGCTTCCTCCACTTGCTCGCGCAGCTCTGCTAACTCCCTTAGCGACCGAACTTCATCCCTGAACCTTAACTTATCAAACCTGGCCCGAAATCCCTGTCCTTCACTATTCATCCCTTCTGGTTTGCTTTTGGTCTCCCTACTAGCCTGTTTGCCTGCCAAATCCTGTGGAGTAATGTCCGATTGAGTGTTGATCGATGTACCTCCCCACACCTCACCCTTCTTGAGTCAGGCATTAACCACATTCTTTAATCCACCGTCCTTCAGACCAACGACTAAATCACCATCTATCCTTATCGAAAATTGTTCCTCCACTTCATCCTCGAAAGGGCCACCCGTTACCTCCTCCTGTACCCTTGCCTGTCTGATCCTTTGTAGATCCGTCTTGTAGACTTCGTCAAGTTGTAGTAATCCCCCTGACTCCACCATTTATCCTCTGCCAACCGATCAAGAAGTATCGCCACCTCATTCGCCATCCTAACCCTAACTTCAAAACATCCTCCAAAACAAAAAACCTACTCTAAGTGTGGCCTACTCCACAGTCACATCCAACACATCCAATAGACAGGAGAGATATCAATTATTCGTGGTCGTGGCTCCCAACCAGGGTTTTGCCATATCCACCAACCATGGCAGCCGCCTGGTTCAAAACCACAGGGACTTTTCTTATTTAGAAATTATTTTCTTAGTAAAACATTTAAATTTATTAATTAAGATTTTTATAATTATGTTTTAATAAAAATTAAAAATATTATTTAATATTATTTTAATAAATAAAGAAAGTTATATGTCAATTGCTTCTAGTTTGAATGATCTGAAGAAATGATTTTGACACTCCAATCCAGGTTCAATTCCTCATGTTCACCGGTCATATAAAGTCGGCTACTTTTATTATTATTGTTTATATCGCAATTTTATTTTATTTCTTTTTACCCACTTTGAAAGCCTTTTAGCAAAGGCGTCTGAGTGCGAAGCCGAGCTGGGATCATCCATTTTCTGTCAAATTTGGAGCATTCAAGTAATCTTTGAATTGAAGCTTGACACATTCAAATTAAATGATGCAGAAGTCAAGCGTGTCGCGATTCTCTCATTCAAGCTATCCCGCTTTCCGAGAAAACTTGCTATGAAAACGGGGACTAGCCGCTTTGCAGCGATTTCCCTTGTTATTGTTTATATGGCAATTTGATTTTATCTTCTTTTTACCCACTTTGAAAACCGTTTAGCAAAGGCGTCCTCTTCTACCCTGTGAGCATTATTGTTTCCGGGAGCAAGGCCGCGACTTTGGCCGTTTAGACGCTATAATCAGCGTCCAAGTGAGAAGCTGAGCTGGGAACACCCATGTTCTGTCAAATATGCAACATATTGGCGGTATTTTACTTGTTTATTATCTTGAACCAATCAAATGACACATTCAAATTACATGATGCAGAAGTCAAGCGTGTCGCGATTCTCTCATTCAAGCTATCCCGCTTTCCACGTGAACACTCGCTGATTTCGCGCGTGCCGGATAAAACACGCCATTTATGTCAAGCTATCCAACTTTCCAGATGAAGACTCGCTGATTTCCCGGGTGTCGGATATAACACGCCATTTATTTCTTAGGTTTCTTTCCTGGCCAACCCTGTAGAAAGTTTGCGATCTGACCGATTGAAACTCCTCATAAGTTGTTCTAAAGACATTGATTATCAAATCAAAACCACACTATTCTTTTCTTTCTTAAAGTGTTTGTTTTTTATGGTCAAGACTCAACGGTATTGCAAACGGAAAGTTGCGGTTATGATAAAACTATCCGTGAGTCTTTCGTCCATGAAGGTTTTACTTTTCAACAGCCGTGTCTCGTACGGATTTAGAACCAGACGCTGTTTGTGCATTCAGTCAAATCTGATAGGAAAGCGAATGCAGGTCCCAATATCTGCAACTACGAGCAGCCTGGCCATTTTAAAAAATTTAGTAAAAAAGCATAGTAAAAAAACTTAAACTTTGTAAAAAGAATAGTAAAAAAACTTAAACTTACTAAAACATATTGTTATGTTAATTTTAATGATCAAGGGGCTTTTTTGTTTTTTGTCATACAAGGAAGTTAATACTTGAAATCAAGGTCTTTCATTTCATTGTGACTAGAGAGAATATTGATTTCATTCATTGTGACGATTTAGAATATTGAGAGTATATGAAATTGTCTCCATTAAAAATCTGTCTATAATTAAAAGGCTATTAATTTTGGTCATTTACAATTCATTAAAACAAATAATAAAAAATTAATTAGTCTAAAAGTTTTACTTTAGTTGTTTATGGAAACATTTTGTGTTTGATTTTGCCAGAAATTCTATAAGGAATGGTTGGATCTGAATATTTGAGTGGCTAAGTTTGTATAATCTGATTGTCTGAGAAGTTTTTCAGCACGCTAAATCCATTTATATACTCACAAATGCAATTTAAACAACAGAAAATAACGATTTTATCCAAATTTACAAAAACCTCCAAAAATAAAAGTTCAGTCCACGCCATAAACAATAGACACTTTTATCTACAAGTCAAAAAAAAATCTTCAAATTACCTCCATAGAACCATACGCTTAATAGCTTATATCTTTTTAGATAAGAGTTCTTTGAAAAAAAATATACTTTTAACTCATGCATTAACCTATTTTCAAAATCAGCAATGTAGAATAATATAGACATTGAAAATAGGTGATATTCAAAATCANAAATGTATTAACTCCCCTTTGACCATAATCTACAGTTTCTAGCAAGCAAGGCAAGTCCCTGTAAGTATCATACCCACAAACTACATCAACCATCTTGTCTGATTCAATTATTTTTTCTTTCAAACGTTCGCCATGCACCCCAGCACAACCACTTTTGGAGGAACAACTGACTTTGCTCGTCCCTTTTCAACAATGCTTTTTCTTCTTTCACCAACTAACTCGCCTTCTGATTCGCTGGTTAGCTGGTGAAAGCGCTGCCTTTCACCAGCTAACTGGTTGTAAAAATCGCGTTGTGCACTGGTGAAAGCTCTGACTTAGCCCAAAATGAACTTTCACCTCCAAAACTGCAATTCCATCAAAACTCAATGTATCTCTGCTTATTCAACAATACTGAAAATGATCTACGTGCTCATAAGAAGAGCTTATTTTCCTGTCTACTCCTACATCTAGCCAATAGAAGTATATTGATCAAGTAAAAACATACTTCCAATACAACCATGTCAGAAACTGATTTACAGGCATCATGCTAGATCTTGATCCGAAAAGTAATGAAATCCATATCATGCAGAAAAGAGGTTTGAGCGGATGATAAAGATAATATCCTTCTGACAAAAATATCCTTGGATTTATGCTGCTCATAGAATCTAAATAGCCAACAATAGGGTCATCGAATTCATAAAGAAATACCTTTTTGAACTGGTGATCCAACTGACTGTGTTGCAGTTGCTCTTCTTTTCCTTCACAAAACTCAATGTCGAATGTAGACAGCTTGATCTCTGCTGGAGGAAAATACAAACTGAATTTCTGATTTGAACCTTTCTGCTCCTCTTTACCATTACTCTCCTCATATGTACTGCAATCTGCCTTTGTTTGCAAATATAAAAAATGTGGGCTGCCCATAACATATGCTGCTGATTCAAATCTGGGATTTTGATCTTCTCTGTAATTGGGATCAAGAGACTCATGACTAGTATCAATTACAGTATCAACACATTCTTGATCATGATTCTCGTGTTCTAGCTGAAGATTAGACAGTCTCTGCAAATATGGAATTGGTAGGTTGTCCTCATCAATCTCTGCAGATCTGAAACTGTCACTTTCAAATCTGTCAATCTGCTTAACATCTTCAAAATTTTCAGAAAGAAAAATCTGATCTTCATAACAACTTACAACAGTAGATGCGTTTGATATGATATTAAAAGCATCACTAAAGTTATCATGGTGTAGATTAATGATCTCCTGATTATGATGAATAGTATCCTCTACAGCCACATATTCTTCATGAGCGTCGGGATCTTTATACAATAAACTAAACTCATGACAACATTGAGGATAGAGAAGATCAGCGGAAAATATGCCATTGCAAAACACATGAAAGGCAGAATGAAAATCAGCCAAAGCGCTGATACTAGCAATAGGCCAAGACAGGTACCAATCACGAGCAATCCCTTCTAATGAAAAACAGAATAACTGAATCTGAACATCCTCATGCACTACCTGCAACTGATGCATGTAATCATGAAAGTCCAGCAAATGTTCAGCTGGCACTTCCCACTCTTCTCCTCAAAATCTGGGAAGACTGTTCTCCCATTCATCTCTAGTAGGTACTTGATTAGGGAAACCAACAATATTTGAAAAATCACAGAAAGCATACCTCTTGGCTAAGATCTTGTTCATATCATACCAGTGGAGTCACCAACAAATTTTAGAACAATGGAGTCGCCACTGAATTCGTCCTTCATGGAGTCGCCAGATAGATGATTACAACCAAAAGATGTCCAGGCTTTATCTATCATTAAAGTTGGATCTTGTCATCTCCCAAGGAAGCTGAGCTTCAATCTCGTCTCCCCGGCAACGACGCCATTTTGTTATCACTAAAAGAAACTCCTTAGGGTTGTAGGCTAAGGATGCTTGGTAACTTAAGAAATCATGAATAATGAAAGTGTGGATCAATGGGATAACTGAGAATAGCTAATGGGAAGACAACTCACAATGCAATCGAATGCAACCGTGCTTTTAGGAATCAATGGCCAGACAGAGTAATATCAAAAGGTATGGAGAAAACTGATATAGAAAATCAAGTACAGCAGTGTGAAGGATCATACAAGCCAACAAGAGGTCATTCAATTCAAATTTATGAGCTAAATAAGAAGATGACAGTTCTTAATAGCTGAACTAAATTGAATCAAATTACAGAGCAATAGAATAGATGAAGAAATCTGTCATTAACAACAAAAGAAGACTGTCTTTCTGTATTGAAAAATAAGTGTCTTAGTACAATAGCAAAAGAGTATCCAAAATTGAACCCCCCAACTCTTAGAAAAGCTAGGCATTTATAGCCTTTTACAATCATTTTTCAGATCCTAAAAGAATGGATCTGATATTCTAAAAATAGAAAGTCAAAACTGATTTACAAAAGATAAGGAGAGATCCTCAAGATGAGGTCAATCTCTATCTCTTGGTCTTCAAACATTGGTTGAAAGTTGATGAAGTGTAGCCTAGACTTCCAAGGCTCTTTGATCTGTTCCTCTGAAAGTGGAATTCGAATTTGATGATGTGTGCCAAAAATACCTATCATTTTACCCTTGAAAATGACCAAATTTAGTCAAAAAATTCCCTTTTGACTTTCATCTCCAAGAATGGCCTTCATATTTTGACTTGATAATTCACCACCTATCTATTTGAAATGGATTCAAATCGTTCAAACCCAAAAAATCTTGATCTGGGCGAAAATTTGGCTATTCTGGTCGTGACAGGCTTTCACCAGCTAATTTACCCGAAAAGCTGCGCTTTAGCTGGTGAAAGGCGCAGCTTTCACCAGCTAACTAGTTACAATTCTACCCTCTGCGCTGGTGAAAGCGCAGATGTTTTCAAAATCAAATTTCTCGGTCATGGAGAGCCCATTTTGCACGCTTAAATAGTCGATCGACATGTACAAATACTAATATTTCCAATGGTGCTTTCAAATCTGCATTTGGAGTCTGGGAAGCTGGCAAAATATTCCCTAGAATATTAGGCATAATTCTTTCAAAAATGCCAGTGCATTTTTTATCGCTAACACGATGCATCTCGAAGTACTCCAAATTATGTCCCATCTAGCACAAATAGACCTACAACTCTAAAATGTTGAATGGTCTGAATATGGCTTCATTGTGATGATTATCATATCTAAACCGTCTCCGCTATAACCACTCAGAAAATAAATATGGCTGCATTGTGATGATTATCATATCTAAACTGTCTCCGCTATAACCACTCCTCCTTAGAAAGGAGTGGTAGAATAAAATCTAGGCTGTTACCCAAATCATGAATGAGAGACTGAAGGGCCACACTTTGCAGAGGTAGCTCTCCCATTCTTCGACTGCATTGGGGATACTCGTTCACTTGTTTAATTTATCCTTGAAAGGATATTCAATATTATGAGATAATATGCTCCTATAATCCACATCCCATCTCTCCAAATGGGCATTGGAGTGTGTAAATAATCTTATGAAAATTGTTTAGATGGATTAACTATGGAATATAATGAGTTTTGTGAGTTTTCATATGTATTTTTGTCTTCAAATTTTTCATTTTAGATTTTTTTTAGATTTTTTTGCAAATAAATATAAGCACATGTACTCTTAAGGGGATTGTTGACCTTTTATTATCCAAATTAAATGATTAAATTATCTTTTATAACCATTTTAAAGAAAAAGTAATTATTTCCATGTTTCTCATATTCTTTGTAAAAGAAGGGATTTATTAATCCTACCTGTAAAGAAATCATAAGATTGTTGAGTTAAAAAGGTCTCATAACACTATTTATGTGATTTCTAGTTGACATTTGTATGTGAACAATAATTTTAATGTTTCATCTCTAATTAATAATCAATTAATCCATTTTAAGAATAGAACTAACTCTTTAGACTGTAAAATACTATTTCAATAAGTTGAAACTTATTTAGTCCTTTGTAGATAAGTCAAAATTGATGTTCCAAAGTGCAAATCAAGATTTAATTACACTTTGAATTAAATTTGAATTGATATGTTAATTATTTTTCCTAGTTGTATACTTCAAGAACAAAGAACAACTCATTAACCACACAAAAAATAACAAATGTGCAAGATGCATAATTATTGAATATCAAGACATTCATAATATGAAAAACAATACTTTTCAAAATATCCTTATTTTTTAATTCAATATTTGTATTAGTCATATAAAATATCAAACACCTTATTATTCAAAATATCCTAAGATTTACCTCCTTCATGTGAATGAAAATATGCACATTGAATGCTTTGCTACTTTGCAAACATTAGCTTTGGATTCCCATGTCCTCGGTCTCTGGTGAGGTGGTGTCGCCCCCTCCCACGACATGTTTCCTTCAACTCTCTTATTGCAATGCTCCCCAAGGACCCCAAGCATCCCCCTAATATGTTTGTGAAGAAATTGGATAACATTTTGGAGGTACCAGTCCAATAGAACTCTCGCTCATTTTCTTTTCCTTTAGCTAAGAACAACCTTATCGACCAATCTACAACAATTTGGCGATCCCAATGGGTTATGCCTCTTTGGGTGGATAAAAATCGAAAAACCCTCATAAAGGGTCAGTTATCTCATTCTTTTTGTGGAAGTTTTTTTGTTCCTTTCTCTTCGAGTTAAAAGAATATCGAGACATGATATTTGAGAGTGGTATGTAATTCATAGGATCCATAGGGATGTACCTCAATTGTTGGACCCATGATTTCAACTTGGAGAATCGCATCCCCTGAGTTGTCCATGTTTGGGTATGTCTGCCATATTTACCCTTGCATGAATGATGATACCATTCATAACATTGGGAATACATTGGGTAAAGATATTGATCATGCCGAACATCGAGACAATATGCAAGCGTGTTCTCGTATATGTGTGGAAGTTGATCAGGAGAAAGGCCTTTCATAGGATATCAGGCTCACCATTAACAATTGGCCCCATTTGAATTTATGAAGAAATTCCTTTTAAATGTAATTGTTTCCATCAATATGACCACTTTCCTAAAAATTGTCTAAAAGAAGCCCCTACCCAAGATCCTCGAGAAGCAAGAGAATAGTGGAAAAAACTGAAAAGATCCTCTAAAGGAAAGACAATAGTGGAAACAACTTAAAAGATGGAGGAATGCAACCAGGCAGGGGCCTCAAGAAAATTAGGAGTAGGCTCAATGCTCCTCAACTCCCACTCAAAATCTAGATCCTCGTTCAGAACCAAATTCAGGCATGAAAATGACAAGAAACAACCCTGTAATAAACAATAATCATTATGAATCCCTGTCCAATCTTGAAATCAAGCCCTCACCTGAGAATAAGGTAGATCCCAATGCTAATTTGTCTAGTGTTTATGGTTTCCCTTGGTGAGAGGGTTTCTTTGGAAGTTCTACGAGACACTTAGAATATTTGGTTCCCCCTTCTCAGAACCCCTCTCCAGGGTTTCAGGTCGTTGATCCCCCTGAGGAGAATGAGATATCTAATAGATTTGATGGGTGTTATTCACTCTTTGGAACTTCTATATATTCTAATTAGATACCATAAATTTATCATCGAAAGAAATTTCAACATGACGCTTCATGAAATCAAAAAGAGAGGGGGATGCATTTTCCGAGACCCCTCTATGGAATCTATGGAAGATATTCTAGTAGTCTGATATCTATTGGAGATAAGGATATGAATGAAAAATTCACCTGGTCCAATAAGGGTCAAGGGATCATCCATATAACTATCAGGTTGGATCAATTTATTATCATTTTCTCCTTCCTTGAATATAAACTCACCTTATCCTCCTGTATCTCCCTTGGTCCAGATCGAACCACCACCCCATGTCTCTCATCCTCTCTGAACCTAAGTCCTTGGGACCTATCCCTTCTCATTTTAACCCTAGCTTGATTCTAGATCCATCCTTTTTTATCTCATTTCTCATTCTTGGAGTCACTATATTTCACAGTCCCTGTATTCATTTGAAAATAGAAGCTGGAAAATATCAAACTAGCTCTGAAAGACTAGGATAAGTTCAAATACAATACTTCTGTGAAATATATTAGAACGTTAACTAGAGGAATTGAAGACATGCAAGGATAGTTAGAAAGTGATTTTTCACACACAATCTTGTAGTAGAAGAGAGAGACACCTTCCAAGATTATTATAAATCCTTGAGATTGGAGGAGGAGGAAAGGTGACTCAAGCAACAAGTATTTGGCTCTAGGAAGGGGATTGAAACACTAAATTTTTTCACCAGTAGTCCAAAGCTTGTCTTTGGAGGAACAAAGTCAAGGAGATACGATATTTTGAGGGAGAAGACGTATCAACATTTGATTAGATCAAAGATGAGGCCTTCCATCACTTTGAGAAATTATATAGAGAGGAAGGTAGGTCGAATCTTGATGTTCTTGAGAAAATGATGAAAAATATTCCTTCTATCATCAGACTTGAAGATATTTCTATGCTTTCCATAGTAGTATCTAAAGAAGAAACTTTTAGTGTAATGAAATAAATGAACCTCAACAAGGATCATGGCCTTGAAGGCTTCTTGATGAAGTTCTATAAATGATGTTGGCACATTATTAAACTTCACCTCTTAAGAATAATGAAATATGTCCATTGATCGTTAGGGATGTTAGGCAGTACCAGTTAATCTAGATTATTTTGAGAACGATATGAAGGAAGAAATATAACAGAGATATAACAATGAAATACACATATATATGGCACAAAACACATTAATATAGTGAAACTCAAATTCTATTGACTGTGTGTAAATACAAATGATTGTAAAATGAAAAAGCACAAAAGCTAGCTAGAATGGTGGTAGCTTATCTCTAAGAAGAGATGTGTCTGCTATGCTCATCCACCAAAATATGATTAGAATGAGGCTCCAAAGCATTTTTTTAACATAAATCATAATTGAGAAAACCCTAAGCATACAAAAACCTAACCTTGGGAGATGAAACACCAAAAGGATTGTGGGCCTCGATGGGGGTAGTTGATACATCAACTTTACGAGGGTGTAAATTTTTCATACGATCTCCATTTGGGGTGCTCAATACCTCGTCAGAAAGGTCTATATGAGGAGTACACATTCTATTAGAAACAATTGATTCCTTAGGCTATCGCCTGGTCATTTTTTGTGCCTAGAAAAATTTGTTTAAGGCCTTAAAATAGCCCCAGAAGTTGAGGACTCAAAAAAGTCTAGAAAAACCTCCAAAATGGAAAATTGTGCTTTGAGAAAGTGGAATAGGTCGATGGCCACAAATTTAAACCTATATCATTCCCCCCCCCTTAGGAAGCAACGGTCTGTAATACTTCAAGTTCCTCAATCAGATGTGGAAACTTCTGTTGAATCTCACTCCTAGTGTGAAACTTTCCCTAATGAAGAAACTACCCTACTTTGATGACCCGATCGAGTTGGATGGTGTTTTGGTAGGTGTCATTTGTCTTGGTGACCATGAAATGCTCAACCTTATCCTGTTCGATGCAGTCAAGATTGATTTTTTTAGGGGTCAACTGCTCGGTTGTGTCCGAAGTGTCTAGGAGAGTTGGAAAATATGGTCGAAGCAGTTCCGCATTAAATACTGAGTTTAATACAAGGAAAGGAGGAATACTTAATTCGAAATCATTCTCACTCACTGCCTTGGTGATGGTTTAAGATACACATTATAGTGGGTGTAGCTTCTGATGGGGTCTTGTGAGGTGATCTTTCTGCAAGTGCAACCACACCTTATCTTTGACATGGAACTTGTGTGGTACTCGATGTTGATAATGGCATTGATTGTACTTGGAATTGGCTTTCTTCAAAATGTCATGAAGTTGTTGTTGGATGTGCATGATGTGCTCAAAAAAATTGGCTCCCTGATCAGCCTCAGTTTGAGCATGGGAGGATTGTTCTTGTGCAGCTACAAATGGGCAGAGTCACATCAATGGGGGCTAATGGTTGGAACCCCAAGAACACCTCAAAAGGCTTGTGGCCATACATTCATGGAGGGATATTTTGTAGTTATGTTGAACATAAGGAAGGATTTCATCCCATGTGCATGTATTTTTGGAATTTTACATCGTCGGGATATGGAAAATCATCTTGTTGACTACCTATGTTTGTCCATCGGTCCGTTTGTGGAAGGCAATCAACTTGGTTAGTTTGGTGTCCATCATTGACCATAGGGTGGAACACAAATTTCTTAGGAACCTACTGTATGGATCAGAGATAATAATGCATGGAATCCCAAAATGAACCCAAACATGTGTAAATAAGAGCTTTGTGGTGGCCTCAGATCCGATGTTATTCTTGAAGGCTGAAAAAATTGCCATATTAAAGAATCGATCAACAACCACTAAGACAAAATCATTCTCATGCTTGGTTAAAGCCAAACTAAACATGTAGTCCATGGATATGGACTCCCAAGGCCTATATAGAGTAGGGAGTGACGTTCATAGACAATATTTATTAACGGCGGGCTTGAAAATGGTCTAGGCAGTGCATGATATGATGTAGTTGAGAACATCTTATCGAAGCTTCAACCAATAAAAGTTCTTTTGCAGTACTTCCACAGTTTTTTATACATGAAAATGTCTTACTTCTTAGTTATAATGATCTTCCCAAATTATTTTTGCATGCTCGCTTGAAGGAACAAAGAGATGACTTTGATGGTAGAGAAATCCATTCTCAATATGAAAGTTTGCAACTATTTTTTGTGTGCTCAATGTTTGATAGGAAGTAGAAAAGTTAGAGTCATTATTGTATAATGTTGGCCATATGGATGTCTCATGTCCACAAGAGTTGATAAATGTGGTTACTGATGCCACTGGGGGGTCCACTGAGGTAATATTCAACCTGCTTGCTTCTATCCTTTTTGTACTTGATATTCAATTGGAATTTCTACAAGCACATGGACCACTTATGATGGAGGTCATTATGTAACTTTCCTTATGTCTGATGGATTACTTGGATCTTGGATGAATCCACATGTGCATATTGTTCATCCATGGTGTATCCTAAATATTGTATTCTCTACATGTCGAAGGAACATTTCTCCAAATTGGCATAAAACTTCTGCTGTCATAGGGTGCCCAAGACCTATTGAATATTCTCCAACTGTTCCTTCCAAGTTTTGTTGAAGATGAGGATTTCATCCAAATATACCACCAAAAAGGAGTTTGTGAAAGGACATAATATATCATCCATCATCCACATGAATGTGGTTGTGTCATTAGTCAAGCTAAAAGGCATGAACAACCACTCAAAGAGACCTTATTTAGACTTGAAGGTCATCTTCCACACATCATTTTCCTTAATCGACACCTGGTGGTATCTCGACTTCAGATCAATCTTACTAAAATACTTAGATCCCTTGAGATGATCAAGAATATCATCAATCCAGGGAATCAAGTACCATTTCTTGACTGCGATCTTGTTCAGGGCTCTGTAATCAACACAAATTCACCATGTCTCGTCCTTCTTTTGTACTAGAAAAAATGGGCTCTCGAAAGGTGAGGAGCTTGGTCTGATATGACCCGTCATAATTATCTCTTGGATTTGGCATTTGATTTCTTCATTCTCCATAAGAGAACACTTGTACACATGTTTGTTAGGCAGAGGAGAACCAGGTGTTAGGTCAATTGTGAATATGTCTTTGTATTCCTCTATTATCTTATCCACATGTCATTGTTTTGCAGAGAGACCCCATGAAGAGGTTTCCAAGATTTCAGTGACCTTCCATTCACCTTTTGATCAAACCATAAAGAGGAAAAAACTCTCGGTATGAGAAACCATATTTCTACATTGCATCCCAAAGATCAAAGAGACTGCATCCTTTGGGACTACCTCTGTTACTTTGTAGATATCATCTCCCAAAGTAGTAATGACACTACAGGGCCTAGATTCATAAAAAAGATGATGCTTCCACATATATTATTGTACTAACAAAACACCACAAAATTCAAGGGGGGAAACATCACACAATACATCATCTTTGGAGGGTTCGATGTTGTAGTGCATACAACATTGTTGGTTGACATGGATGCCCCGCCCCTGATTCAGTCAACTGATGGTGTATGTCTAAGGATGCAACATCATTATCAAGTTCAACCTCTTGAAAACCTCTGTTGAGATCAGGTTTTGTAGGCTACATCTATCAATAATGAAATGGAGTGGGGCCGCATTCACCCACACCTGTGAGTGGAAGAGGCGCTCCCCTTCTTCAGGCTCCTACAGTTCCTATGGATGGAATTTTGTGGTATAAATGGTGACATTGGGTTTTTCATCAATGATATTATTTCCCTTTTGCATTTCTGAATCAGATTTTGATTCAACATCCGACCCTATGGATTTCATCTTAGCTAGCAATTACTCTTTGGAGCGACATTCATCAGTATTGTGCCAAGGGATTTTGTGTAACTCACACCACTTTCCAATGTCCTTCTTTGACTTCCCATTACCCTTATTTGTTGGTGGCTTGGGATGGTTATCTTGGGGCTGGCCATCCTTTCTCTTTCCTTTGGTTTGGGAGTTAGGGCCACCCTTACCATACTTTGGTTGTTGTTGATTTGAAGACCTGAACTCCCACTTTTTCTGTTGCTTAAACTTTTTCTCGATTTTGACAGCATATCAATAAACAACTCCTAATGACGAGATGTCTAGAAAATCCATTTCGGTTTGGATGTACCTGTGTAGATCCCCACGGTATTTTAGGGTCAGATGTCGCTCAGAGTATTTGATACCCAAATTGGTGCACAAGGTATGGAATTATTTGTGAACTTTGACACCATTTGGCCCCTCTCTTGGCGCAGTGTGGTCCATCTCATGTATGGATCATCATAATCTATAACAGGGTAATATTTTTCTTTGAGGCCATTAAAAAAATCCACCCAAGTGGGTCATCACCCAAAAATTGCAGACTCTTCCTTGACATGTTTCTCATAGTAAATCTCCCACCAATATCTGACATGGGGAAGGGCCTTAATGAGTGCAAAGGTGACTTTTTAATTATTGGAAAAATTTTGGATAGAGAAATAACCCTCTAGTAGACATAACCATTTTTCTAAAGCATCGACATCTATTTGGACATAAAATAAACGAATATAAAATTTAACTTATACCTTGAAGGGTGTCACATCTCCAAAGTGATTGTTGGTTGAAGGCTCTTTTGTTGTTGTTGGCAGCTATCGAAGCATCTGGGAGAAATTATCCATCCTCTTGTTCCTCTTTTGTGCGATGGATTCCTCGAGGAAAAAATTGAATGGATCTTCTGCCCATTTTTCCCTCTTTTCTTCCTCCATGGGAGGCTGCTTGGGTGTGCAAGAGTGGATATCTTCAAGAGAAACAATCTCAAGACCCAATTCTATATATGCTGACCTCATCGAGGACATGCACTAAGAACGACAAGGAGCAGACTGCTCCAATACCAATGATCCAGATTATTTTGAGAACTATATGAAGAAATAAAAGTAACAGAGATATAGCAAGGAAATACACAAAGATATGGAACATAACATAGTAATATAAATAAAATCATATTCTATTAATGATTTCATGATAATACAAAATATTGTGAAATGAAAAAGCACACAATCTCGCTAGAACGGTGGTATCTCATCTCTAAGAAGAGATGGGTGGGCTACGCTCATTTTCTAGAAGTTGATTACAATGAGGCTCCAAAGTCCTTTTTAACATAAAGAATAATTGATAAAACCCTAAACATCCAAAACCCTAACCCCGAGAGATGAAATTCCAAAAGGTTTGTGGGCCTCGATGGGGGTAGTTGATATGTCAAATTTCCGAGGGTGTAAATTTTTCATACGACCTCCATTTGGGGCACTCGATACCTCGTCAAAAAGGTATAACTGAGGATTAAAAAATTTATTCGGCCCAGAACATGCCTTTGGTTATCATTTGGGCACTGTTGTTACCAGAAAACACTTTTAAGGCCTCAAAATGGCCTCGGAAGTTTAGGAACCCGAAAAGTGTATTAAAACTACCAAAATGGAAAAATGTACTTTGATCCAGTGGAATAGATGGGTGGCCACCAATATCCACATGGATCACAAATGTTTCCTTCTTGGCCTTGATCTCTAGATAATTTAACCCCTCCTCCTTTGCACACTTTATACTAATCTCTCTATTTAATGTCTCCTATAAGATCAACTCTAATTAATCAACAATAGACTAAGGCCTCTCGTCCCCCAACAAGGGAGGTTTTTTGAAAAAAAAATAATCAGTGGAGAATATAAATTTTTATTTCAAGAGGCTATCCATTCAAGCAATACTAGAGTTGAAAAACGAATGATCATCAAAATCGACATGGAAATGCATTTAACATGGTTTGCCGAATATTTCTCTTTGCAATCATGTGGATGTTTACTTTTGAAGAAGTATTTATTGATTAGATATTGACCTTTATAATCAACCCATGGATAGCACCCATGGTGAATGGTAAAACCACTTCCTTCATCAAATCCTATATAGTCCAGGGTAAGTGATGTGCCTTTTCCCTGATCCTATACATCATTGTGGCTGAACACCTAAGAATAATAATAGACATGGAGCGCAGGTTCAAATCCATCCCATACATTAAATAATAAGAGGGGTCGGGAGGATAAACCATTCCCAGTTTGTCGATGACACCCTTATTTTGGCTGGATCCTCCATAATCATTACATCTAGGTTCAAAGTGGTTTTGAATGACTTTACTTTGGCCTAAGGTTAATTAGTAAATAGTAACAAGAGTGAGTTGTATGCATTGAATAAAAATGTCAAGAAACTAACAAATATAGAAAGAATAATCCAATTCCCAATTTCCTTCACTTTTTATCCTTAGTGGCTTGGAAACCCATTCTTGACAAAATTAAGATGAAATTCCTCCAAAAGGGTACAAAATAGCTCAACACTACAAGCAAATTAATACTAATCAAATATGTATTTTCATCACTCTCAATTTTCCAAGTTTTTGCAATACTCACCCCGGGTGCCATCAAGCTAGCTATAGAACAATCTCTCTGAAGATTTCTATGGAAAGGTTGGAAGTCCAATCCCAAATTCTTCCAGGTTGTGAATTGGAATACCGTACATGCCCTAAATGTTTGTGGAGGTGTGGGTATAAAATATTTATTTATATCCAACATTTCTCATAGAGATAACTTTTGTGGTGCATTTTCATTGGGCATAATGACTAGTGGAAAGGAGTAATCCACCTAAAATATTTGTCTGGGGAGAGGTCAATGTGTTTGGATAGCTCACCTTCAGATCAAAATGGCTCTGAAATATGGAGGATGCTCAAATCCTACTTTTCTCTTCTACAGATTCATTTGATGTGGATTCTAGGAAATGGTAAACTCATCCATCCATGGGTGGAAAACATTATGGGTAATCCCCCAATACAACGTGACCTCTCTTTGCTTCCTTTAATCCATTGGTTGGTCAACCAAGGTAATTTCTTCCTCTTTGAATTTTCCTTGTGGGACAGTACTTTTGGTTGTTGGGTGGGTTGGTTCTTTGGGGATCCCCCTTCCCCTCTATCTTCCCTCATCCCCACTCTCTCTTTGTCTCCATCGTTGTGCTCCAAATATCCCTCTCTCAGAGAAACTAGGGGATGGGGAAATAATGAATACTAACTCAAGAAAGGGTATGTTTATCTTGTCCTTCAATATCCTCTCCCTCCTAATGCAAAGTTGTGGAAGACAATTTGGCATACTAATGGCCTTCCAAAATCAACATCTTTGCTTGGAATCTAGTGCATGGAAAACTTCTAACAAGGGAAAATATTTTTAAAAGAGGAATATATGGCCCATTTATGTGTGTCTTATGCTCAAATTCACATGAATATTCAACTAACCTATTCTCATATTATGTCTTTTCATGAGCTATGGAGGATGTAGTCTTGTGAGTGTTACAACACATGATTCATTGGCCATCCACTCTAAGGCCTATTTTATTTAAATTTTTTTTTTATTATAGGGGATTCTTCTTTAACAAACTGATTTTGAAGAGAATTTGGCTATCCCTACTGAAATATGTATGTTGGAAGATTTGGCTATCCCACAATCATGCAATCTTTTCATATATCAAGCCTCTTCCACACATTGTATCAATAAAGGCCATTCGACTCCTATCCAAACATCTAAACACCATAAACATAAATAATTCCTCTCCTCAACTATTGTACTATTAGGAGGATTGTAGGATCAATCAATTCTCTCTTTGAATAGAAAATTTAATGCATATCAAATAAAAATCACCTTGGAATCTTCAAATGACCAGAAAGGATTTTGGGTGAGCTCTAGACTAGATCGTAAAATTTGTTTTGAAGGTTATCTAAAAGGTAACTTGGGGGAGGAAAGAGTGGTAGGGGTATTTTTTGGTCTAGGATGAATAATTAAAATTGACTACTCCTGGAGTCTACGACATCTTGATGCATGGAAACATTGGAGAAGTAGTTTCACATAGGCTTGGTGTCTAGCATGTGGAAGTCGTCAAAAGTATTCTACCTAGATAATATACTTTAACTAAAGTAAGTATTAAATTAAAGTGATTGTATTAGTGAGTTGAGTTGTATATAAGGAAATGCTTTAATTAGAATTAGTGACTTAAATAATAACCATTGATCTCAAGTGAGGTGAGAAATAATCTCCTTCGTCAATCACTTTCGATATTAGGGTTAGGTCATAAATAAGTATTATAAAAGAAAGTCTAGGCTAAATGGGAATAGACTTTTACCCAAGGATAGTAAAGACATGATTTTTCTAGTGTGGATTCATTCGAGAGTGTAGAATCAAAGAAGGAATTTTTATTACACATTGTATGAGTGAGTGAGATCTCATAGAGAGTGGGTGAAGAGTATTTCATCCAAGTGTTGATGCAAAGAGAGTTGTATCACAAAGGAATGTGATTCAAAGAGATATTGGATAGGTGGAGAAGGACTTCCATCTATAGATATAGGAAACGGAAGAGAGAGATCAATTGTACAACAAAAGGATGGGTCGTCGTAGACAGTGCAGGCTTTTGGCACAATTCGCACATATAGCACGAGTGTTGGCGTTACAGTCATGAAGATAGAATAGGAAAATGTGAGTATCAGGGTAAAAATCACGTTGTTCGTACATGATCATACAATAGGTTATAGTAGCAGATCATTGATTCTAGTGCATATTTACTTTGTCTCTTTTCTATTTAGACGATTTTCCCAGTAAGGGAGCCCTTGTAATATTTAAAGTTATTTGAATGATAAGATTAGTTGATGGGAAGAATATATTTATGTATTTTGAATGATATTTTTGGTTTCCTTATTTATGCTTCCACTCTAAAATTTAGTTGATAACTCAACTATGCTTTAATCCAGTAAGTGATTTATTTGAAATTAAGTGTCAGGTGTTGGGTTGAGGGAAATTTCAACATGGTACTAGAGTATTCAATCTGATATCGAGCCAATATAAAGTTTCAAAAAAGACAGATGTATTGGATCTTGATTGTTATGGTCAGTGTTTGAAGGACTAACAAAAGATCCACTATATTTTGCAGTAGATCTATTACATATACAAGAGATCTTGGAAGATCTTTAAAGAAGTAAGAGAAATTGAGGGAGACATTTCACGGAAATAGTTGTAATGCAATCAAATGCGACAACCAAGGATAGCTTGAGTATTATGTTATAGGTTGTGCATACCACACAAAACAACAAGGGTATGAACATAATAGTCATGCTATTAGTGTAGATATTGTGGGAAGATGTCATACAGGTCACTACAGGGGCAATTTTAGTAGAAAGTCATTATATCAAATATTTAATATGTAAACTAGATTACGATTTGAGGATAGGTTGTATGGAATTTACAACTAAATTCCTTGGAAGTAGAGTATTATGTTGGTTTTGATGGAGAATGGGATCTAGGAATTTTCTAGTACTCAGATCACTCCTCCAACTGATGTGGTAAAAAAGGTCATCTATAATCAGAAGGATGTTAAGGATAGGTGCATAATTCTAGTCAGAGTGAAGGATCATTTGATTTCTCATTTATCGGGAAAGAAAAATACCAGAGACATGTGGGAGAATCTGAAGGGTTTAGTTTAGAGTAATAATGAGAACCACAAAATGGTTGTGAGAGATAAGCTCAAAGACACAACAATGACAAGATAAAACACAATGACAACTTATCTCACTTGGATCTGACAAATCCGAGATGAATTGGATGTAGTTGGGGTGATAGTGAGTGATTCAGAATTGGTGAGGATGACATTAAAAGGCTTCATAAAGTAATGGACATTATTCATCAAAGGGATTGTAACATGTGAGAACCTTCTTGTTTGGTCAAGGTTTTTGGATTACTTTGTTCAAGTAGAACTTCAAGATGATGAATTAAATGGAGTTCGGAACAAGAATGATGATGAAAGCCTTTCTCTTGACATCTACGAAAATAGGGGAAAGTTCAAGAATATTTCTAGTAGAGAGTCTACCTCTCAAGACGACAAGAAGAATGACATGAGAAATTCAAGTGCTTTGCATTTCACAAGTTTGGTATTTATGTAGGGAAATGTATGAAAAGAATAAGGGTGGGAAAAAATGCAACTAGAGGTAGTTGCATCCGCAAATACTTAAATGGATGATCTTTTCAAGAATTTTGAAAAGATGGAGTTCTTACTTGTTTCCCAGACATCCTTTGGCACCATATGAACTACTACATACATAATAAATGGTGGAGCCACATGTTATATGATAGGAGCACATGATTTTTTCAAGAGCTTCACAGATTCAAACTCAAATTTGCATGTGCAACTTGATATGGGCACTAAGCATGCAGTGAATGCATCTAGAACAATTCCATTCTAGAAAGTGTCAGGAGGTGTGTTGAGAGTAGCAAACGTGTTATGGGTGCCATAACTTAGCAAGAGTATCCTCTCAGTTTCAACAATTGACAAGAAGGGTTTTGACATATTGTTCCAAGATGTAGAGGCGTTGATCAATCCTAGAGGATATGTATCATACACAACAACTTTTCTAGGATTTAGAGAGAGAAACTTGTATAGGATAAAGGTTCATCCTTGCGAGCAATGTAAAGTAGTGGAAAAGTGACACAAAATAAAGAGCAAGTCACTCCGAAGGTTGATGAGATTAGAGGGAGTCATCCTTTGAGTTAAAGAGGGAAGGAATATCTTTCCAAGTCCTTCAAGGAGGATTCATGGTACTGCATGATCATATAGAATTCTCAGGAGGAGGAGGCTTCTAGGAGCATACTAAGAGGGAAGTGTTCGAAGGGGTTCGAAGGAGATGGAAAGGACATATATTTTTTCATAGGGAGTAGCCAATCAATTAGATTTGAGAGAATTCATGGAAGCAAAACTGGTAGAAAAACCAAAGCAACATCCAAGTGATAAAATTACCTTCTCCTCTAAGAGGGAGTGATGGTGCATGGTATCATTGGACAAGTACTTCCACATAGTCTTGGTGTCTAGCATGTCAAAATCATCCCAAGTCTTCTACATTGATATTTTAATTTAACTAAAGTAACTATTAAAGTAAAGTTCTTTTATTAGTGATTTGAGTTTTATTTAAGGAAATTCTTTAATTAGCATTAGTGAATTAAATAATAACCATTGATCTCAAGTGAGGTGAGAAGTAATATCTACCATCAATCACTTTGGATATCAGGGTTATGTCATTATTCAATCTTATAAAAGAAAATATAGGGTAAAGGAGAAGATATGTTTAGACAAAGATAGAAAAGAAGGATTTTTTTTTAGTGCGGAGTCATTTGAGAGTGTAGAAGCAAAGAAGTGATTTTTCTTACAGATTAAATGAGTGAATGATATCTCATAGAGAGTGGGTGAATAGTATTTCATCCAATTGTTGATGGAGATATATTTGGATCATGGAGGACTATGATTCAAATAGATCTTGGACAGTTGGAGAAGGAATTTCATATAGAACTAGGCCAAAGGAAGAGAGAGAGCGAGCATACAATAGAAGGATGGGTCACTGTGGACAATATAGGTTTTTGGTACGGGTCACACATATATCATGTTTTTTTTTGTTACAAAGATGTAGATAGTGTAGGGAAACATGGGATTTGGGTAACAATTACTTCATTTCTGTATAGGATCATACAATAGATTACAACAATAGATCAATTAGTCAGGTGCAGATGTAATTTGTCTCTTTTCTATTTGGTCCATTTTCCCTCTAAGGGAGACCTTGTAAGCTTTGAATTTATTTGAATGATAATCTTAGTTGATGAGAAAAATATCTTTATGTATTGTGCATGATATTTTTGGTTTCCGTATTTATGCTTCAACTATATAATGTTTAGTTGAGAACTTAGTTGTGATTTAATCCAATAAGTGATTTATTGAGAATTAACTATCAGGTATTTGGTTGAGCAAAATTTCAATAGTGTAAATTTGTTGAATCTACACAGAACAGATCTATCTAGGAATTGACATACACGGTTGCAAAGAAAATAGAAGAAAAGAGAAGCAAGAGAGAAAGAATGGAAGAATTCTCAACATGAATGAATGATAATTTACACATGATATACTCTATATAACTCAACTAATGCGCACTGGAGGAGAAGCCAATGTGTCATAGTGGTGGTATGGAGTGATCTGGACACATACCAACAATTATGGGAATAAACTGCCACCTAGTCTACTCTCCCAGGCACTCACAAGAGGGAACTGCCACCCAGTTTGAGTTAACTAGTCTATCAATCTTCATTTAACTGACTGAAACATAGTGAAGTGAGGAGGAGATCATGGAATCATGGGTAATGCAGTAGTTTGGTGATGATCCCAAGGACAATCTACATTAGCTAGTGATGATCCCAAGGACAATGTGCATTAGCTAGTGATGATCCCAATGTTGCACGGTGATAATACCAGTGTGGCATCTAGA
>SNQJ01S0044365.1:7310-36840 GCA_010110895.2 Picea sitchensis | reverse complement strand
GGGGGTAGGGTATGTATATGACGGCAACCCGCCTCTCCTGGGACGGTCGCACCACCAGGACCTTCTCCTTTCACATGGCCCGAAGAGTCAATGCTCTTCCAACTTTTCTCGGGAGTCCTTGCTACCCACAGACTTCTCGGTGATCTCTTTGCGTATCGGGAGATCGGGCCCCGCGGGATCGCAAGCCGGCATACACGTTCTCGTGCACCTTCAAACACCAAACCCCGAGTACTGATGGTCAACGGTCAACCCTCGGGATATCGCCACCCGTGATGTCAACAGTCTGAGTTTCCAAACTCCGAGTCCTGAGGTGCCGATTCCCCGAGACTACGCCACCTGTACTCCACTAGCCTCTCGGGCCCCACGATGCCCCGTCTCCTTCGGGAATCGCGAGATTGCGATTTCACCAACCAAAACTCTTTGCAACATGAACTGTCGAACGTCGAACCCCAACTTCGTGGGATCTGATGCCACGTGTTCCCGTAGTGATTGACGGCTCCAATAAAATCGGCGATTCGCTACTCGCGAATCCACGAGGTGTAAAACTTCTGCCTCACCAAACCCCGAACGTCGAACCCCGATGACATTGGTCCTTACCTCCTGCACCAAAGGGATAAACTTCGCGAAAATTATCCACGATCCGACGATCAACGAGACTTCGCAACTCTCCCTTGCGAATATTGGTCGTTGCTTCTTCCCTTTGAGGAATCCTTTCGCTCCAAAGCTCCGTCCTGGACATGGAAATCCAATGATGCAGATCTTCTTCCTCCGTCGATCCGATGGTTGTTGTGCTCCCCCAAGATTCCTATGCTTTCTTCCCATACTTGGAAGAATTCTTCGTTCCCCAAAGGCTTGGACCCTTGCGTCTCTTCTCTTCTTCGAACCCTCAACCTGAGTCTTTCTAATACGCCTAAAAGTGCTGCCCTTCCAGAGTTTCTGTCCTTGATTCCTCAACGGATTCCTTGACTCCTGCGCTCCTGCAGAGTCTCTATGCACACACGGGGCTATCTCTCCTGAGCTTCAACGAATACTCAGACCCCTTGGGGGATTTTGTCTTCCTTCACCCTTTGGTGGAGAATATGGATGCCTCCTGCTATCCTTCTACTCAAACGACCTACTCGTTAAGTCTTCGGGGTATTCAGTAACCCAATAAAAGCTCCCTTGGTGGATGCTTCCTTTAGATGATAGAACTCAAAGAGTTCCTTCCCCTTGTGCCATCTGCACACACTTCCTCAATGCCCACCTGGCGGAGTCTTCCAGAATCCTCAACGATTCTGTCCTTCTTGAGAACTCACAGCAGAGTTCTCCTTCTCAGCACCTCGTGTGCACGCTCAATGCCCACTCGACAGAACTCGACAGAACCTACAACAAGGTTTCTATATGCAACTGTGTCCTCCCTCACACAGTCTACCTCTTGAGGTGTTCAACAACCTCAAATGTCTTCTTCTTCCTAATTTGTTGATCTCACCCTATGCCTCAACACGTCTCTGTTTGACTCCTCACGAGTTCAGAAGTGCATCCTCTGTGCACGGCTATCATAACCTCAACGTTATGTCACACCCTCCGGTATGAAGCCTCAAAGACCCTCAACCTGAAATTAAACACACTCCCTACAATGGCATGATAACAACACACACATATAGCATATACATGGAACACACATAGACATCCATTCAACACAAAACATGTGCAGGAAAAACTGTTGTTTGTATTAAATGATGGCAAACGCCTGTATATTTTACAAGGGTGTTCCTGAGCTCTCTCTCGACTCTTCTCTTCTGCTCTACATGCATCCTCCCGAGCTCAACTTCCCTCTACAAAATGGGATATCAAATCTCTTTTACATCAGGGGCTCAATCTAGCGCTTCCCTCCAGGATTTTACCTACTCTAATTAATTTACAATTAATCACAATCAATGGGCTGTCTAGTCCAAGATCGGATCTAGATCTTAGCCACTACACCCATTAAATGCCTATCCTATCTACAGCCTGCGCAAAGGCATGGCCCTCCTGGCTCACCAGCCTAAGATATTAAATTACATTTAATTTCAAATTCAAAATGAGGCTATGCCTCTCTTCATCCTTTGAAGATGTGCGTGCTGATGTGGCTGGCTAGCTGGCTGTATGGAGAGATGCTCCTACATCATACTCCACAGCTACAAAAAATCATGAGCTCCTGCTCATGAGCCTCTCCTGTAACTGTTGGAATCCCCCTGGGTCCCAAACAAGTCTTTGGAGCTTTCCATCCGCTCCATTCTGCTGTTGCTGTTGCTTCCGCTACACTGCGGCCTTTTCTCTACCCAGCTTCTCTTCGCGGATAGTCTGCGTTGACCTCAACATTAGCCTTATGATGTCCTCGATCACTTCGTCTAGCTGCTCCCTTGGCTGGTCCAATTTCTGTAGTCTCCTCAGTTGCAAAAATTTTTGGTCATTGGGCAGATCACCATGATCTCCCATACCATTTCCTTCATCTTCATTTGTGGCCTTCAATTTCCACTCTACTGTAGTTTTCAGCTCTGCAGTCTCTTCTTGACTGACCTTCTACTCAGTCATCCTCCTCTTTGACAGCTCAAATTCTGCCAGTTCTCTTGCCGGTTCTGGATTGTTCAGCCAATCCTCCAACATCTCCAGCTCCATCTCCCATGGAGTAACCATTCTATCTGCCTGTTCCTTGGCTTCTTCTGCTGCTATCTTCAACGCTACAGTGCTCTCAGCTTGCTGGCTAAGTCTATTGAGTTGTTCCTCAGAACTCTCACTTTCTGCTTCTGCTGTCAGCTTTAGTGCTGTAGCTTCTCGGTTTTCAGCTCCCAAGCTGAATGTGTTGAGACATTCCTCAGAATGCTTGTCTCTTCCTTCTGTTCTTGCTGCAAACTCCCATGTTGCAGTCTCTTCATCTTCAATTCCGAATGTTTTGAGCCATTCCTCGGAATGCTCACTCTCATCTCCCACTTGTGCAGCTCCCAAAGTCAGCTCCAACTCTTCTTCTTTGACAATCATCTCTAGCCGTGACTGTTCTTCTGTTGTTGCTGCACTTGCAATACAACTTTCTGCTTCCGCCTGGGCACATGGTAGGAATATTGAGATTCCCCCAATCATCAGAATATCATTCTGGTGTTCCCCTTCTCCTGTTAGATGCCTCTACTGATCCAAATTCACCTTCTCATCCCTATCCTCCTGGCAATATGGGATGTCTTTCCTGCCTTCCTGACAGACTATGAGATCAATCAATCCCATCTTCATCAGCATTCCTTGCTGAACTGAACTTTTCTCTGAGTCCATGAGACTCTCAAACAGTCTCAATTTCTTATCTCTGCCCACTTGGCAATTCAATATGGTTCCTCTTCCCTCCTGGCAGTCTTCGATATCTTCATCTGATCTTCTTTCATTGCCCAGCTGCCAATAAGGGAACATTCCACTACCCTCTTGGCAGTCTATGAGATCCCTCCACGGTCTCTCATCATCGTCCAATTGACAATGTGAAATTCTCTGGCTGCCCTCACGACAGTCCGTGGGATCCACATCTGATCTCCACTCATTGCTTTCTTGGAGATATGGAATTTCTTCTTTTCTGCCCAACCGGTAGTACTTGAGATCATCAGTAAATCCCAATTTATCCCAATCATCATCGTCATCATCAAGACCTTTTCCGGTCTCTGGCCAACAGTAACTAATCATATCTTCTTCCATGGCCTCGAGGTTTTCAACATACCTCAACCATCTTTTCAACAACTTCTGCTGTCTTTTGACCATCAGCTCCCTGACTGGCCATTTAACTTTTGGCGCCTTCATGGGCCATTCATGCACCCATCTCTGCCTTTTACTTTGCTGCATATTTATCTCTAGCTCCTCCATCTCTCGCTTGATGTCAACGAGCTCTTTATCCATCTCTGTTGTGTTCATCAGTCTTGAGCTCTTCCTTTCAACATGCTTATGGCCTTCAGTATCCATGCTGTTGTTTCTATCTACCTCCCTAGCAGATCTACTGCTGTCACTCTTACAATTCTTAGTGCTCAGCTTCATCCTACAACCTCCCTCTGACTGTCTACGGATTGCTACTTACCTGCAAGCAAGTCCTCACAGAGTTCTCAGCAACCCTATCTTTCTTCACCTGCAATATACAGATGAAAATCTGCTCTGATACCACTTGACGGAAACTCACCTCTCCTGGGACGGTCGACCTTCAAACGCCGAACCCCAAGTACCGATGGTCAATGGTCAACCCTCGGGATATCGCCACCCGTGATGTCAACAGTCTGAGTTTCCAAACTCCGAGTCCCGAGGTGCCGATTCCCCAAGACTACGCCACCTGTACTCCACTAGCCTCCAGGGCCCCATGCTGCCCCATCTCCTTCGAGAATCGCGGGATCACGATTTCACCAACCAAAACTCTTTGCAACATGAACCGCCGAACGCCGAACCCCGACTTCATGGGATCTGATGCCACGTGTTCCCGTAGTGATCGACGGCTCCAATAAAATCGGCGATTCGCGACTCGCGAATCCACGGGGTGTAAAACTTCCGCCTCACCAAACCCTGAACGTCGAACCCCGATGGTGTTGGTCCTTACCTCCTGCACCAAAGGGCTAAACTTTGCGCAACTTATCCACGATCCGACGATCGGCGGGACTTCGCAACTCTCCCTTGCGAATCCTGGTCGTTGCTTCTTCCCTTTGAGGAATCATTTCGCTCCAAAGCTCCGTCCTGGACATGGAAATCCAATGATGCAGATCTTATTCCTCCGTCGATCCGACGGTTGCTGTGCTCCCCCGAGCTTCCTGTGCTTTCTTCCCAGACTTGGAAGAATTCTTCGTTCCCCAAAGGCTTGGACCCTTGCGTCTCTTCTCTTCTTCGAACCCTCAACCTGAGTCTTGTTGATACGCTTAAAAGCGCTGCCCTTCCTGAGTTTTTGTCCTTGATTCCTCAACGGATTCCTTGACTCTTGCGCTCCTGTAGAGTCTCTATGCACACATGGGGCTGTCTCTCCTGAGCTTCAGCGAATACTCAGACCCCTTGGGGGATGTTGTCTTCCTTCACCCTCTGGTGGAGAATATGGACGCCTCCTGCTATCCTTCTACTCAATCGACCTACTCGTTAAGTCTTCGGGGTATTCAGTAACCCAATGAAAGCTCCCTCGACGGATGCTTCCTTTAGATGATAGAACTCAAAGAGTTCCTTCCCCTTGTGCCATCTGCACACACTTCCTCAACGCCCACCTGGTGGAGTCTTCCAGAATCCTCAGTGATTTTGTCCTTCTTGAGAACTCACAGCGGAGTTCTCCTTCTCAGCACCTCGTGTGCACGCTCAATGCCCACTCGGCAGAACTCCACAGAACCTACAACAAAGTTTCTATATGCAACTTTGTCCTCCCTCACACAGTCTACCTCTTGAGGTGTTCAGCAACCTCAAAGGTCTTCTTCTTCCTGAGTTGTTGATCTCAACCTGTGCCTCAGCACGTCTCTGTTTGACTCCTCACGAGTTCAGAAGTGCATCCTCTGTGCACGGCTATCAGAACCTCAACGTTCTGTCACACCCTCTGGTATGAAGCCTCAAAGACCCTCAACTTGAAATCAAACACACTCCCTGCAATGGCATGATAACAACAGACACATATAGCATATACATGGAACACACAGACATCCATTCAACACAAAACATGTGCAGGAAAAACTGTTGTTTGTATTAAATGATGGCAAACACCTGTATATTTTACAAGGGTGTTTCTGAGCTCTCTCTCGGCTCTTCTCTTCTGCTCTACATGCATCCTCCCGAGCTCAACTCCCCTCTACAAAATGGGATATCAAATCTCTTTTACATCAGGGGCTCAATCTAGCGCTCCCTCCAGGATTTTACCTACTCTAATTAATTTACAATCAATCACAATGAATGGGCTGTCTAGTCCAGGATCGGATCTAGATCTCAGCCACTACACCCATTAAATGCCTATCCTATCTATAGCCTGCACAAAGGCATGGCCCTCCTAGCTCACTAGCCTAAGATATTAAATTACATTTAATTTCAAATTCAAAATGAGGCTGCGCCTCTCTTCAGCCTTTGAAGACGTGCTTGCTGATGTGGCTGGCTGGCTAGCTGTATGGAGAGATGCTCCTGCATCAATATACCTCGACTTTACCAGTCAAATGTCTGGCCTGTGACCTTTAAAATACATTATTATTATTATTATAGTAAAAAAATTTAAAATATTATTTTAATATTTAAATATGATCAAAATAAAAACATTGAAATAAATATTGTTTTTCATCTAAAAAATAATAATATTATGTTTTCATCATCATCATCATCATCATCTAATTTTAAGATCGCCTTCAAATTCAACCTATAATTGAGATATAAAACCTCTTTTTTCAAAATTGATAATCATTTCCAATTTAATCATTATTACAAATTGTATAAATTTATTTAAAATATTAATTTAATTAACATAATCATTATATTTAAAATACAATATTTTTTAAATTAAGAAATTAAAAAAAATCTCATTTTCACCATAAAAATTCTAAACATTAATCCTTATTTTACCACTAAGTTTTATATTTATATAATAATAAGTTTTTTTTTAAATATATTTATTATAATAATAAATTTTTTTTTTCAAAATAATTATTATTAACATTATACATTAGGGTCATATACCGGACTCAAAATCCTTACAAAAAACCTTTATTTAAGGGGTACAATGACTTGATTATGATTTTTTTTTTTTTTTAAATAAAATAATCATAACTTCCATTGTTTATTATTATAAAAAAATCTAAATGAATTAAATGAGATGGGTAGCATGACATGGATGGTGAAGTTGGAAGGTGGATAAGTAAATTATTTAATGTGGTTAATATTCTTTGATTGTTGATTAATATTGTTTGTTATTTTGCTCACCTCATTAATTTTTATACCAAGTTTTATACAACATATTAATTTGATTTATTTTGAAAAGAAAATTTATTTTTATATTTATAAAATTTGTAATATCTAATTTGTTATTGGTTAAATGATATATAATTGGACTTAAATCATCTTGATATGCAAATATTTTATTTTCTAAATTATTATTTAAAAAACCCAAATTTCTTAGTACTCGAAATGGAGGCTCTGACAATGTCTATGGTCCAAACTGACGAGCTCTCAAATAAGGATGGGGTGTGTCATGCAGGATGGGGTTTGTCATATGAACTTGGTTAAGTTTTCAGTATGTACTACCATGCTGCAATAAGGTCACTTTTTTATGCTTTTCTATACTTCAAATGTAGAAAAGTTACTTAACATTATAATAAATTACAAATATGTTTGAAGAATATATATGTAAAATTTAATTTTAAAAAGTTTGTTTCTCATTTTTTAATCTAATATTTATTGATATTAAAGTTTTTGTATTATGTTAAATATATTTATAGAATTATTAGCACAATTTAAAATAGTAATTTCAATAATATAGTTGTTGTAATAGGAGAAACTCTATCCTCGATTAACCTTCAATTTTATTGAAATAAATTTAAAATGTATCATTATCTTGTACACTGTAATCTAAAATATTTTTTATATTTTTTTAATATATATTATTGTGGCTCCTAACTTCACATTTTGTGTAAATTTGGGGAAAACTTCTACTAGTTGTGGACACTATTGCAGCATAGATATTATTGGTTAAGAACATGTGTTTCCTCTTAAGAGGTCACAAGTTCAAATCCAGAAGAGGATAGGGTATGTATACCTCGATAGACCACAAGTTCAAATCCAGAGAAGGATAGGGTATGTATACCTCGATAGACTTTACCAATCAAATAACTGGAGAAGAGGTCTCATAAACCAATTTTTATATGTAACTTAAGAATTATCTTAAAAATAAATTAATATTTTTATTATTAAAAAGTATTAATTACAAGTTTTAAGTTTTATTTCTACAATAAGCATAATTTTAGAATTTAGTATTTGGAAAGTTTTCCAAAATTATAATATATTACATTTATTTAGTTGTAATAATTCGAAACTATTTTTCTCAATAAAGCACGTAACCTTATTAATTAAGATTTTTATAATCGTTCTCTAATGAAACTTAGAGATATTATTTTCATTAGAGATATTACTTAGCATAGTTGAACATTTTTTTATTATTTTTCTTTTGTAAAATAATACAAATATGTTTTTAATTAATAAATAAAGTTTTCTAACTGTTAGAATCATTGTTATTATTTTTTATTTATCATTAATTTAAATTTTATATAGTAAAATTATTTAAATTAGGAAATGTATTTGCAAGTAAATTTTTTGTTTATTTAAACTTTAAATAATAATTTAATTTTAGTGCGTATATACAACTTAAGTGGGCTTAATAGTTAAGAACATGTGTTTCCTCTTAAGAAGTTACAGGTTCAAATCTAGAGGGGGGTAGGGTATGTATACCTTCGTAAACTTGTGCATATCAAAAGCTTTTAATACATGCATGTTTTCCTTACTAAATATAAAAGTCAAATAAATTAATACCCTATTTGTTGTTGTTATCAATCATATCATATCATCGAATTGATTTTGATTGTATTTTCATATTACAAGAATAATATTATTTAGCTTTTTCCAAAACAAGAATAATGTTCAAATTTACAACAATGTTTAAAGTTTATATATGTAAATTTTAACTTTAAAAAAATGTTAAAATTTTATATATGTATTTTTTTTATTAGTACAAATTAAATTATGAATTTACATATGATAGTTGTTGCAATAGAAGATATATTATCCTGGATTAAAGTTGTTCTCCATTGTCCTTCAATTTTATTGAAATCAGATTTAAAATGTGTCATTTTTATATATTTTTAATATATATTATTGAGGTTCTCAATTTCACATTTCCTACAAATTTGAGAGAAACTTCTAACTATTGTGTGTGTATGTGTATCAAGCACTCAGAAGTTTCTTGTTAACTAATATTTTATAATAAATTATTACAAAGTTTTATTTTTTTAATATATATATATATATATATATATATATATATATATAATAGTAAAAAAAGTAAAATATTATTTTAATATTTAAATATTGTCAAAATAAAAACATTAAAATAACTATAGTTTTTCATCTAAAAATAATAAGATTATGTTTTAATAATAATAATTATAATAATAATCATCATCTAATTTTAAAGTCACTTCCAAATTAAACCTATAATGAAGAAGTATGAGACTTTTTTTCCAAAATTGATATTCATTTCCAATTTAGTCAATATTACAAATTGTATAAATTTATTTAAAATATATATTTAATTAACATAATCATTATTTTTAATATATAATATTTTTTAAATTAAAAAATTATAAAAAATCTCAATTTCACCATAAAAATTTGAAACATTAGTATTTATTTTACCACTAAGTTTTATATTTATATAATAATAAGTTTTTCGTAAGTAATAGAGTGGGTCTAATGGTTAAGAACATGTGGTTTCTCTTAAGGGGTTACAAGTTCAAATCCATAGGAGGGTAGGGTATGTATACCTTCATAAACTTTACCAATCAAATCATTGAACAACAAGGAAATCTCATACACCAATTTGGTGTGCTAGCTTAGCCGTAACCTTTAAAATAAATTATTATTATTATAATATTTTTTTTTAATTTATTTTGTATTTTTTTAAAATAACTATTATTAACATTATACATTAGGATCATATACTGAACTCAAAATCCTTAAAAAAAACCTTTATTTAAAGGGTACAAATAAAGGGTACAAATGGTTTATTCATTTATTTAAATAAAATAATCATAGCTTACATTCTTTATTATTATAAAAAAATCTAAACGAATTACATGAGATGGATAGCATAACATAACATGGATGGTGAAGTTGGAAGGTGGATAAGTAAATTCTTTAATGTGGTTAATATTCTTTGATTTGATTGATGGTTAATATTGTTTGTTGTTTCATTCACCTCATCAACTTTTATACAAAGTTTGATACAACATATTATTTGGTAAAAAAAATTATTTTCATATTTATAAAATTTGTAATATCTAATTTATTATTGATTAAAATACTTTATTTTTAAATTCTCAGTAATAAATAATTATTTAAAAAACCCAAATTTTTTAGTGGTCGGAGTAGAGGCTCTGACAATGTCTATGGTCCAGACTGACATTGACATTGTTGCAGTAAGGATCGAGCTCTGAAATAAGGATGGGGTGTGTCATATGAACTTGGTTAAGTTTTCACCATGGGCCACCATGCTCCAATAAGGCCACTTTTCTACGCTTCGTCCATACTTCAAGTGATAGTGGTCTTATCATGCCTACCTACATCACAAAAACAAAATGTGATTGTCTGAAACATGGAAATGGAAAAACGTAAAATGAAAAAACTCAGAAATTCATGAGCCTCATTAGGAAGTCAAAAAGAAGGAAAATTCTACTCAGATAGCCACGAGACTCATTAGGAAGTAAAAAATAAGGAAGACTCTAAAAAATTAGCAACCAGTGCTTGTATTGGGAAAAGGCGGAGAGGGAAACTAGTCGAGATGGTTAAATGTGTTCTCTGTGTTATACAAAGAGTTCATGTGTAGCAACGTTTGTGCCATTATAAAGAATATTAGTGAGATTAGATTTTGAAAATCCAAGTGCTAGTGCAGTAAAGAAACCTAGTGAAAATACATTTAGAGAGCGAAGAGTTCACAATTGGATGAACCACAACTCGAACTATCTAGTGGTCTGTGCATGGTTCTCCTCTTACAACTATTGTGATCACTGGTGAGTATAGAAAGATTTGAAGCAAATATGGTAATAACATCATCTTCTTTTGCATTTCAAATAATTCATATACACTGTAATGCAAGATATAAATTGTTATTTTGAACAATATTGAAAAGAAAATAATGTTGAACTTCAGGCACAGGTGAGGTATCTCTGCACAGGATGGGATAATAGGCCAACGTATATAACTCAATGCCTGTTTGGATGGGGTAGATTAAATATTTGAAGAAAACTCTTTATTTTCTAGTTTTTAGCGTTTAGATGGGGTTGATAAAGATTTGAAGCAAATCTGGTAATGACATCATGATTTTTTCATTTCAAATAATTCATATACATTGTAATTACGAATTTTTATTGTGAACAATATTGAAAAGAAAAGAATGTTAAAATTCAGGGATGGGTGAAGCAGCTCTGCAATGATTGGGCTAATAGGACGACAGATATAATTAAATGCCCCATTCAAATCGAGCAAAGCTACACTTACAACTTCACAATCACTATGGTGGCACACTCATACACTTTGGCCGCGAAAAAAAATTCATCGAGCCGTTGTTATTTTAGCCCCTAAACATAAGTTATATCCCTTCCCTAAGCCCCACAAGGAGATTACTTTCCTTCTAGGTATAGTAATTAATTTTAATGCATATATTTCTCATTTTGAGATATATATTTTCATATGCACAATGTATTTATAGCTTGTGAAAAATTGTTTAAACAATATTTTCTCTTTTTCAATACTTGCAGGCATATGATGATATGAAAATGGCTTCTTAGTAGATCTACATGGATATCTGGCTCTCTATTGAGATTTGGTCTTTATCTATGGACGCATTTGATATATGAATCCCTTAAAATTTTATAGTAATTTTGTGACCTGTGAGAAAAAAAGTACACAATGCTTACCACCTTCGATCGATTTGCTTGGTTCTCTGTGTTATGGTACATACTTACTAGTTTTTCCCCTCCTTCGACGCATTTTCTTGGTTCTGCGTGTGATGGTACATACCTACTAGTTTTCCCCTGTCCATCTAGGCACTTTGGAAAAAAAAAATATGGCAATCTTTTTGTATCGCTATGAATATCTGCAAACCTAGTAAACATTTTCTTTTTTTATTTTCATATTGGGTTAAACATATCTAAAATTTGTTAATGTATATAGTTTCTTATAATATCCAATACAATATCTTTAATAAAACTTGGAAATTTTTATTGGGTCCATAAAATTCTTTCTTAATGTGGGAAGCATTCCAAGATATTATAATCCACAATGGAATGAACTTATCTAAGATCTAAAGAAACATAGGAAGTTGCAGTATCCAACATAAATTGAATTTCAACAAGTTCAGGTCATGCACAACTTTTAGGGTTTGCAAACATGTGGGGACTTTCCAATACCTAAACCCTCGTACCTTATGCTCGTCAAACCCCAAGACCAACAGATGGTTTATGTTTTCATCTAGCTCAAACTTTGGCGCCACAAACTCCATGCTTGCTATTTTCTCCTTCAATTTATGTGGTCTTCCCATGCAACACAGTCGGAGATAATATCCACAGTCTTGCCAAACCGCCGCAACCCAGTAATGCATTACATTTTAAAAATAATTAAAGCATCGCTTTGAATGTGTCTTATTAATCAAACTTTCTCCACTTTAGTTAGAGGATAGAAAATATGGCTTAGGTGATGGGTGGGCCTCTTTTCTCACAAATATGTTTTCAGAATTATTTTAAATATGTTAGAGGATAGAAAATATGGCTTAGGTGATGGGTGGGCCTCTTTTCTCACAAAGATGTTTTCAGAATTATTTTAAATATGTTAGGGAATAGATTATCTTGACCTGGAATATTATGCATTATACTATAATTAAGTTAAATCAAATTATAATTATTAAATTTAATTTAAGTTGAAATGGATGGAGTGTATTTGTCTTGGTCATTAAAAACTATAATAAAAAACATATTAAATTTAATTTAAGTTGAAATGAATGGTGTATATGTTTTAGTCATTAAAAACTGTAATAAAAATCATACATTATAATAGAATTAAGTTAAATTAAATTATAATTATTAAATTTAATTTAAGTTGAAATGGATGGAGTGTATTTATATTGGTCATTAAAATTTGTAATAAAAATTATATTAAATTTAATTTAAGTTGAAATGAATGGTGTATATGTTTTAGTCATTAAAAACTGTAATAAAAATCATATAGTGTTGCATATCAAACATGTTCATTTGTGTTGATCATTGTATTCAATTTAAATTCAGTTTTATGTTTTGATGGTTGGATGCTCATTACAATAATCAATTCTTATTGGTTGTCTTATTTTCAAATAGATTCCCTCTACATAAACCAACTTTATAATAGGGAAAGCTTCTGAAAGTGAAAATGTTACTGAGGAAAATGCTCTAGGAAATATAGGATACCAAAAACAGTAGCTTCAAACTTCACAAACTATACTTCTATGGAATCAATTTTGCCAGAGAACAATTCTTCTTCCAGAAATTTTGAATTCCTAGCGCTGCATGTTTCTTATTGGTATTTTTTGTTGGGTTTTCTTATATGAATGCATGTATCTTATTTTTTTGGTTATTTTTGCTAGTTGGTTTACATGTATTCTATTTGCAGAGATCTACATTTTTTTCCAACATTTGATATCAAAATTAACTTGGGATTTATCTTTCCCGACGCAAGGAATGTGAATTTTGTTTATTGGGAAGAATTCCATTCTCGCCTTGTGAAATCAGAGAGAAATCATTTATCAAGGGATAATTCTAGTTTGTTCCAATGGACCATAATGATGCTTGAGTTTGGACATGGTAAACGACTAGTAGTAACAAAAACAATGAGAGAATAAGAAAATATCTTGGCTGGCAGCTCAAGATTCAGGACTTGGCCAATTCAAATTCTATCATTGGTGTGAAAGGATAGTTCATCTTCTATAATATTTCCTCGGGTTCCAACAAGGGAAACGCGGATGCTTCAAACACCTTGAAGCAACCACTAATCTGAGTCTCTTGTTTTTCCTCATCCTTGGACATACATCGACGCTTAACACAATATGGCTAGCATGATCAATAATAAGAGATGAAGAATGAAGAAACACATGATGACCATGAGATCGCAAGTTTGTGTATCTTGAAAAATGAATCTTGTATATTAGATGATGCTCCAAATCCATTCAGTGGTTCAGTAAAATTGCAGAAAGAAGGTTAAAAAAAAGTTAACATCTCTTTCACTTCAAAATTAGTAAACTTAAAAAAAATTAAAACATATACACATTTAAAGTAAGAAAAGAAAATCCTTGTTAGAGACAATTTTGTTTTTACTAACTTTCATTAAAAATACAAAATAAAAAGACGAAGGTCCAATATGGTTGGTCTCTTATTAGTCCCTGCAGTACGCAAAGAGGGACTATATGATCGATAAATCATTGACATGGTATTAAATTGTGCATTGACCGGAAATATTTGCATATTATCTATTGTTGGAACAAGGGAAGTGAAAACATCGATTTTTATATAATAGAAAGTACCATGTTTGTCAAGATCTGATTGGACAATGGACTGGAGGTCGTATTGCGTGCTTCACTATTCCCAATGTTATATTTGTTGGCATATCCAAAGTATTTGAATTGTATAAGGTATTTTCGAATCATATATTTTCTTATGCATTGGTTGAAGGTGGATTAATGCTAGCATTAGTTCCAATGTTTCCTTAAGCATTTCCTGTTGGCTTGAATACATTGTCTACCAAATTACTATGTCTGATTTTTTCTTTATTGTTGTGTGCTTCGAGAGAGGAGGCTTGCCACACTGCATTTATTCTTAAATGTTTGAACAGGGCTAGGCCCTTAGATGGTCCTGATAGTCTTAAGCGTTTACCTAACAACTCTGGCAGTCTTAAATGTTTATTGTACAAGTGCATTGGAATACAGTTTTGTTCCATTTTTTTGATGGTAGTCATACATCTTCTGTTGAATTTTATATAATAAAAAGTGCCATGTTTGTAAATATGTGATTGTACAACAGATTGGAGGTCTTTTCCCCAGCTTCTCTATTCCCAATGTTATATATGTTGGCATATCCAAAGTATTTCATCGTATATGGTATTTTAGAATCATATATCTTGTTATGAAATGGTCGAAGGTGGGTTAATTCTAGCATTAGCTCGAATGTTTCCTTTAGCAATTCCTGCTATCTAAAATATATTGTCTACCATATTAGTATGTGTTTTTTTTGTTTTATTATTGTGGGTTTCAAGAGAACAAATCTTCCATGTTTCATTTTTTATTGAATGTTTGTGCAGATCTAGGCCCTTGGGTGGTCCTATCAGTCTTAAGTGTTTATCTGACAGTTTGAATGTTTATTGTGAAAATGCATTGGGATACAGTTTTGTTCTTTTTTTTTATGGTCAAGATCGTTGCCTCAGTGGTCGATGCTTCTTCACTGCTTCATTCCAGGAGTTTTGTTCTTGTTTGATTCAACTTTGAAAAGTTGAGGTCTTGCAGCTGCAGTTGGACATCTTTGTTGTTGTTCACTGGTTTGTTGTTTTTCAACTTTCCAAGTTGTTCGCCCTGTTATTGTGTTTTCCAGTTTTCGTGGCTGGCTTATTGTCATCCCTTGTTGACGAGTAAGTTTCCCTATTGTTGTTTTTCAATGGTGCGGTCCCTAGCTCCAAATTATGTTGCAGACCATCTTTGTCTGTGCTCTTAATTTATGTTCCTGGAAACCATGCGTCTTCATATGCTGACAACGACGTTTATAGCTGTTTGGAAAATTGCAATGCTAAAGGGTTCTCGAAAAATAGTTGTAGATGCATGGAAAGCTTTTATTTTGTGGGTCGAAAAACTACACCCACCTTTTGTGCTTCTTCCCAATAAATTTATGGTGTTATTTATTTGCATTACTTCTTCTATTTTGTGCCTAGTTTTGGGCTTGTAGTTTTCCTATTTTTCTTTCCTTTTTTTTGGGGGGGGTGCTATTATTTTTTTCCCCCTCTTCTCTATTTTCAGACAAACTCAAAGTATCTAACAAACACCTTCAAAATTAGAGTTGAGGGGATGGAAGAACTAATACATGTTGATTCATATGAAATAGATGAATAGTCCATTATACATGGCAACATTGACGTGGCTTTTCATAGCAATGGCCTCTTTAGATTCGATGCATTCTCATATACTGCAGGGGATTGCCTTTTTGATACATTCCAGGTTCTACTGCATTTTCGGTATTCATCGATTGAGTTGCATAATGGATTGATAGATTATTTCTTGGTCTGTTTCAAAAATGTCGACGTGGAAGCATTGAAATCCTATGAATACAAATTGGAATCTGATTTTCTTCGGCAGTTGCATGGAATAGATGATGTCGCTACGTATTTTTCAAAGATGCGGTTGTTTGCATCTGCATCTCTGCCTACACATGAAAGGGGACTCTGGGGAGACACATTTTGTATATGGTGGTTGTCTAACTAGCTCGATATATCATTTGGAATATGGTCATTGACAAGAAAAAAAAGAGATCTACTATTCAACAAAGGTGCCTCTGGCAATCTATATTGCATCTTGTTCCATGACGCCAATGGTCTCAGTGGTCATTATGAACCACTCCTGTACAGAAAAATATCCATGTGGAATGTTGAAGTAGGTCATATTTACTTGTCCCTCTTTTTCAAAGACCTTGAATCATAGTGGGAATGGATTATGCATCGCATAGATAGCCATGGTTTATAGGTGGCAACAAATTGTGTGTCTAACTGTGGAAATAATTTGTTTAATGAAATTTGTTGTTTTGTAGTAGCGGAGTTTGATGTGCAGTCGTTGCGGATTTACACCGTGCAATTATTTTGCAATGTAATTGTAGGCGGAAACCAACATGCTTTTAGGTGCTTGCATCAACACCTTTTGCCATATCTCCTGGAAAATATGCCAACAATTGGAACTTGGAAAGCATACCTTGTAAATATGGCACTTCCATATGAAAAAGGGAATGTGGAGGGTTATAGATTCTATTTCCAATGGTTGTTTATGATATTCAGAGTAAATTTCCAAGTCTAGTCGGCATTGCCAGATGGCATTGTCCATTCTTGGTTTACTGATTCAAATTACGATCGAACATTTGACATCCTCTCGTTGAAAACATATATAACACATCCATTATGAACCTTTTCTTCGACATATCTGTGGTTCAGGGTTGGATGTCCATGCCACCAAAACCGCATCGAATCTGCATACGTGCGGAATGCTTTTTAGTGAGAATGAAACTCTTGCTAGGTCCGATTTGGCCATGGAGGGCTTGAAAAAAAAATGATGCGTGAAATTAATTATAGTTGTGATGAGCCCATACAGGGATTAAAAAAAAACGTAGAGTAAGTTATCAAAACTTGAAAAAAACTATGCGTCAAATTCATCCCAGTTGTGATGAGGCCACACAGGCCTTGAACAAAAAACGTAGGCTAGGTTATCAAAATGTAGGCTAGGTTATCAACACCTAGGTCAGAGAAAAATTCATCCCAGTTTCCATCCGCTCATTGTTCCCTTAGGAAAGAAATGTAGACTAAGTTACCACAACCAGAAAAAGGTCATGCACGAGAGAAATAAATACATTGCCATGCTTCCTATTAGAGAGAAAGCCACATATCACAATCTAAATAAAATTGTCCATGTAGAAAAGAACAGAAAAATGTGCGCTCACATATCCTAGAATGGTCATGCAACCATCACATTTCATGCACTAGCTGCAACACCATGGACTACTAGCAATGAAAATGAGGAAACAATTTCTACCCATAATTCCCTGCAAAAGAAAAATGCAACACATACGTACATGAAAGAAATTAAAGATACTCCTTCCATTGCATGTGCAATTTGTGAGCAACTAAATTTCTCAAAAAACAACAAGTCTTTCACAGCTGCTTTGCAAGAAGATTACTTCCAGTTGATAGCGCATGATAAAACATTTTCTAGTGGCAAAATTTGTCTTCCATGCAAACGATCGCTTCAACATGGAAAACGACCACAGCTTCCAACTCCTAGCCAAATAATATGTAATGCACCATTTCCATATGTAAGTGCACTTAGGGAACTTGAAGAGAGACTTGTCTCTCTCCGAGTTGCATTTACTGGAATCAGGCCTTGCGGCTATAAATGACTCCATATGGGCTTAACATGATCAATTATTAATGTGCCTGTTCAAGTATATGTTGTACAAAGGCCCTTGTCACAATTCATTAACAATACAGTGACAATTGTCGTGGCTCTGAAAAGACGCTTGCGATACAAAAATGCATATCAGACAGGCAAAGTGTGTGTGCATGCTGTTATGAAAGCATTAAAGGAATTATGTTCAAGGGCCCTGTACAAAGAACAAAATGTTTGTATAAATGACAACTAGAACAATGTTCTTGCACAAGAGAATAGAAACTCTACAGACACTTTCAAAAATCCTATTGAATTTGATATAAGTGATGAATCAGAGAATGAAACACTTGTTGAGACATTGGTGCATGGATTCACTGATTCACAATGTATTCGTGATTTGCAAGACAATATTATTGAAATTGCACCTACTGAGGCATAGCCTCCATTTGGAATATTCAAGGACAAATTCGCTGAGGAAATGAACTTTCCAACACTCTTCTATGGAGATGACCTGCCACTGATATCACAGAACGATTCAATTATCATAAAATAGTCCTATGGGAGCTGCTATATTCAAGCGATTGCTTCTCCTGTCACATAAAAAATTGTTTTTCAAAACAATGCGCATAGTAATATAGCAAGTTCTCTCCTGCATGTGGGTCTAAATTAGAAAAGCCCAATTACAAGGAAGAAAGTTGTTGGTGAAGGAAGTGAAGTACAAAATAAAGTATTCGGGGTAGTTCCAAATTTTTTTTGTACAAATGCACTGAACATCTTCATGCCCAAGGTCCATAAATTAATCATAAATTTGATAGTTTTGACAATCTTCCGACGGAAGAAAAGGGAAAAAGAATTGCAGGGGAGGCAAACCAACCCGAAATTTAGGGTAAAAACATGGACCTTCAGCCTTATCTGGATTGCATATTCTACAACCTTGATCATTTCGGAGACCCAATTCAACATGGCTTCCCAATGGGCATAGTTGATACTGAAATTTTTGACAAAGATGAATCCTTCGTGTTCCAAAATGCTTTTTTTGAAAGAGAATAAAAGAAAAATAGTTATTGAAAAAAAAGATGTAAAAAATAAGTAAATAAAACATCGTTTAGAACTTCACCTTGCCAATATGCAGACGTGGAAAATATCTCAACTTCACATAGCAACCAGAGATGCTCTTTGTGACTTTGTTCGACTCATTGAGGCTCAGAATTCCAAACTAAAGGACTTGATTAAGTAATTAGAGGTATCTTTGTTTCATGTGCCATTGCTTGGAAGTCCTTCGGAAATAGCCATACCTTCAACTCCCTGCACCCCTACAACAAATCTAAAAGGCTCTTGCAGATTCCTGCATCCTGTAGAAGATATGTGGAGAAAAATATCAACAAAAGAATGGAACTGATCACTAAGACCTAGGAAACATCACAAAATATGGATTCGGTGGGAAGGAAGGCACATAACTTGTTCCAACTTCTGCAGATGGATTTAAGAAATGAAGAATCTTTGTATTTGCACACGTTCATCTATTTTTCCTTTCATGTCAACAACATGCCAGAAACAAAAAGAATACATCATGGTTTCACATCCAAAAAATGACTCATTCAATTAGAAGCATGTTGGAAAGAAAAGGAGAAGAACCTGTATCTCATTGTCCAGTCATGTGAGAAAACAATATCAAAGAAAGAAACATTAGTCACAATAATGGCCAAAATAGACTTAGTCAGAAGGACAAATGACTTCCAGGACCCCATCTTAATCGTGAACTCATTGGCATTAACCAAGCAACCTTTCAATAAACAACTTGATTATTTTTAGGCCTTATCTCCAGAAACAATTTACAGGATTCTTGAATATGATGAGGAAGACGTGGACAACTGGTTGGTCCTCTATTCGGTGCAGAATGGAGACATTCATCAGTTTCTGTGTAATTATTATATTGATCTAATCGAATTAGAAAATGAGATTTTCAACATTGAAATCCATAATGACATCAATGTCACCCCATTGAGAAGCTATATTGAAAAGAACTTGAAGTGGGTGCCCGACAAAATCCAATAGGAAAATGCATTAGCAAGAAAATAGCAAATTTCCTTCTTGGAACATTCCTATACATTGTTTGTTTATCAGTCTATTTATTGAAGCGGTTAAACCACAAAAATCAACAAGAATACACATCAACAAGTAAATACCAACATTACTTATATGTACCATGCCTGTAGGTGTATAGTCATTATCCTTCTGTTATCAATCCAATTATTCTACCTTTTCTGAATATAAATCTATAACCAATGTCTAATATCTTACCATTTCTACTTTTCAAGTATTTTAGTCTACTGTGTCCCACTTGTTATTTCCAGTCCTATTTCTTGTACATAATCCTCTTATGGTCCGCGGAAGTCAAAATCCCAGTCTATATGAAAAATGCATTTAAATTTCCAGGAAGATGCAACAAAGTCTTCTTTTTTCCATATATTCGAAATAAAACTATTCTTTTGTCTTCTCATATATTTATGTGTTGCTACCATTTTCTCTTCATCTATGTTGAATGTGAAAACATTATGTTTATTTTATTTCAATTCTCTTCCTTTATGATGCCACCTGTCCTTTAGAATGTTTCTGACAGAGGCCCTTACAATTCAAATATTCTGAACTCCAGTTGTGAATTTGTATATTGCCAAACTCTGGGTGTTCTCTGTAGGCCACAGAACCATAGAGGCCCATTTTTTAGCCCGCCAGTTCCAGAACTCGCGATCTAACAAATGACTAACTATGGATTCAGGGCTCTGTCCACGCTCTATCAAATCTCATCCCCATAGTTTATAAAAGTACATATTTCATATGTATAAAAATAAATATCTTTGTTTTAAAATTACATCTTTGGTATGTATAATTTATGCTCTCCAAGGGCCTTTAATTTTATAAATTTCAATTTCTTCTCACCAGGAGCCCTTCTTTTAAGGAAAGCTAATTCGACAATGTTGGTTTTTTTTGTGCTTTTCTCCACTACACTATCTAACAGGCGTCACTACTATTTTTTTTGTGTTTTCTTGTTCGCGACTGTATGTAAAAAAAACTACGGTAATGCTAATTTTTTTTGACATGAGGCCCTTAAAATTGAAGTTGTGCCCATGTTCGTTTGTCAATTTGTATAACACGGAACTATCAGTGTTTTTTTGTAGGGCACAGAACAACAAAAGCACAATTTTCAGCCCCGCATCCCGAGAACCCGCCATCCAAAAACTGGCAAATTATGTTATGATGACTCCATCCATGCTCTTTAAAATATGATCCCCATACTCTATAAAAGTACATATTTCATATGTATAAATATAAATATCTACTTTGTAAAATTACATATTTTGTATGTATAAATTATGCATATTTTTCCCTACCTGGTCATTTTAAAAATTACATATGCGGTAAATCACTCACTCAAATTTCACATATCATATTTCACACACACACACACACACATATATATGTTTCTTTAAATTTACAGGATTATGTAAGATGTTTTATTATGTTTTCTACATAAATGTCATAAAATTGTTTTCACTACTTTATCTTTACCACCTGTCCTGCTTATTGCTTGCCACAGAGGTTGTTACAATTGAATTAGTCCAAACTACGCTTGTCAATTTGTATATCGTGGAACTCTGGGTATTCTTTGTGGGTCATAGAACAATAGAAGCCCATTTTTTAGCATGCCAACCCGAGAACCCGCGATGCAAAAAAATTGGCTAGCTATGAATTCAGGGCTCCGTGCATGTTCTATAAAATATCATCCCCATAGTCTATAAAAGTACATATTTCATATGTATAAAAGTAAATATCTGCTTTATAAAATTACATCTTTTCTATGTATAGTTTATGCTGTCCAAGAACCTTTAATTTCATAAATTTCAATTTCTTGTGTCCAAGAACCCTTGTTTTAAAAAAGTTATTTCGGGAATGCTAGTTTTTTTGTGATCTTCTCTGTGAACTTATGTGATATACGTTACTACTATTTTTTTGTGTTCTTTGTCCACGAGTGTTTGTAAAACATATGTAAAGAATACTATTTCAGGAATGCTTCTTTTTTTGGACACGATGCCCTTAAAATTCTAATAGTCCGCAAGTCTAATTGTCAGTTTGTATATCACAAAAATATGGGTGCTTTTTGTAGGACAGGGAAGAACAAAAGCCCAATTTTTAGCTCGACATCCCGAGAAACTAGCATCCAAAAACTGGCTAAGTATGGAATGAGGGCTCTACTTTGTAAAATTACATATTTTGTATCTATAAATTATGTTGTGCAAGAACCTTTCATTTCATAAATTTCAATTTCTATTGTGTTCACGATCCCTTCTTTTAAAGAAAACTAAGTCAGGAATGGTAAATTGTTTTGTGTTTTTTATCAACAAAACTATGTAGTAGACATTACCACTATTGTTTACAATTGAAATAGTCTGAAATCCACTTGTCAATTTGTATATCACGGAACTCTGGGTATTCTTTATAGAACACAGAACAACACAGGCCCATTTTTCATCCCAACAGCTTAAGAACCCGTGACGCAAAAAAATGGCTAAGTATGAACCTAGGGCTCTGTGCATGCTCTATAAAATGTCATCCCCATACTCTATAAAAGTACATATTCCGTATCTATGAAAGTAAATATCTGTTTTATAAATTTGCATATTTCGTATGTATAATTTATGCTATCCAGTAACCTTTAATTTCATAAATTTCAATTTCTTCTATCTAGGAACACTTGTTTTAAGAAGCATACAAAAATTGGCTAAGTATGGAATAAGGGCTCCGCTTTGTAAAATTACATATTTTGTATCTATAAATTATGTTGTGCAGGAACCTTTCATTTCATAAATTTCAATTTCTATTGTGTCCATGATCCCTTCTTTTAAAGAAAACTAAGTTGGGAATGATAAATTGTTTTTATGTTTTTTCTCAACAAATGTATGTAGCACACATTGCCACTATTTTTTACAATTGAACTAGTCCGAACTCCGCTTGTCAATTTGTATATTGCAGAACCTTGGGTATTCTTTGTAGACCATGGAACAACACAGGCCCATTTTTCAGCCCGACAGCCCGAGAACCCGCAATGCTGTCCAAGAAACTTTACTTTCATAAATTTCAATTTGTTATGTCTATGAACCCTTGTTTTAAGAAAAGATATTTCGACAATGATAGTTTTTTTTGTGCTCTTCTTCACGAACGTATGTAACAAACATTACTACTATTTTTGTATTTTTTTTCCAGGAGTGTATGTAAAACATATGTAAATAATACTATTTCGGCAATGGTTAACTTTTTGGACAGGATGCCCTTAAAATTCTAATAATCCGCAAGTCAAATTGTCAGTTTGTATATTGCGGAACTATTGGTGTTTTTTGTAGGGAACGAAAGAACAAAATCCCAATTTCTAGCTCGACATCCCGAGAACCCGCCATCCAAAATTGGCTAAGTATGGAATGACGACTCCGCTTTGTAAAATTACATATTCTGTATGTATAAATTATTTTGTCCAGGAACCTTTCATTTCATAAATTTCAATTTATATTTTGTCCACGATCCCTTGTTTTAAAGAAAACTAAGTCAAGAATGCTAAATTTTGTTTGCGTTTTCTATCAACAAACCTATGTAACAGACATTGCCACTATTTTTTACAATTTAAATAGTCCGATCTCCGCTAGTCAATTTGTATATCGTGAAACTATGGGTATTCCTTGTAGTCCACGGAACAACAGAGTCCCAATGCTAAATTTGTTGGACATGATGCCCTTAAAATTATAATAATCGGGAAGTCGAATTTTTAGTTTGTATATCGTGGAACTATCGATGCTTTTTGTAGTGCACAGAAGAACAGAAGCCCAATTTTTAGCCCGACATCCCGAGAAACTGCCATCCAAAAACTAGCTAAGTATGGAATGAGGGCTCCTCTTTGTAAAATTACATATTCTGTATGTATAAATTATGATGTCAAAAAACTTTCATTTCATAAATTTCAATTTCTAGTGTCCACGATCCCTTCTTTTAAAGAAAACTAAGTCATGAATGCTAATTGATTTTGCGTTTTTTGTCAACAAACCTATGTAACAGACATTACCAGTATGTTTTACAATTCAAATATCCCCAACTCCGCTTGTCCATTTGTATATCGCAGAACTCTGGGTGTTCATTGTATCCCACGAAACAACATAGGCCCAGTTTTTCAGCCCAACAACCCGAGAGCCCACGATGCAAAAAATTGGCTAAGTATGAATTCAGGGCTCCATGCATGCTCCATAAAATGTCATCCCCATACTCTATAAAAGTACATATTTTGTATGTATAAAAGTAAATATCTTCTTTATAAAATTGCATCTTTGATATGTATAATTTATACTGTCCAAGAACCTTTAATTTCATAAATTTCAATTTCTTGTGTCCAGGAACCCTTGTTTTAAGAAAACCTATTTTGGGAATGATAGTTTTTTTTGTGCTCCTCTCCATGAACCTATGTAACAGACGTTACTACTATTTTTTTGTGTTTTTTTTTCCATGAGTGTATGTAAAACATATGTAAAGAATACTATTTCGGGAATGCTAAATTTTTTGGACACGATGCCCTTAAAGTTATAATAGTCCGCAAGTCCGATTGACAGTTTGTATATTTCTGAAAAATTGATGGTTTTTGTACGTAACATAAGAACAAAAACCCAATTTTCAGCCTGACATCCCGAGAACCAACCATCCAAAAACTGGCTAACTATTGAATGAGGCCTCTGCTTTGTAAAATTACATATTTTGTATGTATAAATTATGTTTTCTAGGAACCTTTCATTTTATAAATTTCAATTTCTATTGTGTCCATGATCTTCTTTTAAAGAAAACTAACTCAGGAATGCCACTTTTTTCTTTTGTTTTTTGTGAACAAACCTATGTAATAGATATTACCACTGTTTTTCACATTTTTTCCCACGTACTCATGTACTACAAATTCCTTCCCACGTCTCTCTACTATGTCGCATTTATTCCCTTTCTTGCGAATGGGGTGCTAGTAGAGCACACACGTTGAGTAGAGCAGCCAAGAGTGATCCTCTGTGGCACCGACCACATGCCACTCCCTCCCACCTTCGTCACGACTTTAAATTCAACTCGCTCGAGGTAGGCCGACATTACTCTCACTGTGCCCTCCTCTACCTTTGCATCCCTTGAATGGACCAGCACCCTCGCTGGGCCTTTACTCTACGCATGTGACCATTTATGGAACCTTACCATCTCCCCGGCCTATTTCAATTGCACCAACAGATCAAAATGGCTCATTCTTTCCTGGTTTTTCTTCTCAGAGCTCAGCCTCCTGCCCACACTTTCCCTTCTCTTCTTTTTTCCTCTCCTGCTTTGTTCTTGGTGCATTTTCTCTCTCCCACTATCCCAGAGATGCCTTGACTATAAGGGAAGTAGAAACACGGGCCATCCTTCCAACCAAATTGACCCCGCCTAGTCCTCTATCCCCCCTTCTTCTCCCTCCCTGTTATCCTCCTCCTCTTCGACCACCTCGTCCTTCTACCTGGCGTAGTGGACTCAAATTCCCACTCCTCTCCCGCCCTTTCCTGCATCCCTTGCCAACATAATGGAGGGGTTGGACTGCTTAGGAGCGTCATTGGACTACAACCTAGGACCTTTAGGCAATTGGACATCTGTTTCACATCTAGGCCCTTTGGCTCCTCCCAACTCTCTGACGACCCAGTCACTTGAGGACCATGCTTACCATTCCATATTTCAGATGGATGGTCCACAAGCCAGTAAAAATTCCCGACGACAACCCCAATCTCAAGGCGATAAGAACGTTGACCCAGAATGCGAGTGGAAAACATCCCTTGCACTGGTGCAGAGCCAAGTATTTGACCTGTGTCAGGACATGGACGACCTCTGGTGTAACACCCCTCCTCGTTACGACAACACTCCGAAAACAGGTGCAAATTTTTTTATTTTTTATTTTTTTTGTTTAAAGTGTGTGCGTGTGTGTAGAAGAAACAACCCCCTCGACTCTACGTCACCACTCGAATCAATAGGATGCAAGTAAGACGAACACAATCAAGACGACCCGACATATCACAGTGAAAACAAGAAATAAACGCCCCTGGACATAAGGTGTGCAACTAGCAGATGTAAGCAGAAAAAGACACCAGGGGTTAGGTACAGTACTGTCACAGAATGAAAGAATCCAACAGTAGAGTCGCAGTAGTGGAAACTGTGCCTTTAAACAGCCCGAGACTACTGATACGGCTCAGAGTGTGTCACAAGAGTGGAACTGTGCCTTTAAACAGCCCAAGACTCTTGATACGGCACTGGATTCCTTCCACGGGATTTACACACAGACATAAATACTAAGCTACAAGAGGGTGTCTACCTCCCGCCCGACACAAGCAGACCAAGCAAACGGAAAGTTTACCCACCCAGTACCAAATTAACTTTAAGAACAACACCCTTCCTTTACTAACTCAGAATGATTCTATTGTGCTTAAGTCGAGAACGTGTCACCATATAAGATCGTCCTTAACAACAAACATTACAATTCCGTTATCACGAACTAATATACGCATTAAATTATATCACCATGGAACTTGCGCAATAACAGGCACCTTCATCAATAGGTGACCTCCATAAAATACAACTACATTAACTTTTTCATAAAGACAACACCATGGTATATCTTAAATCAACTAACCTAACAATAGTCCATCACATTAAATCCCCCATATCCTTACTACAATTGCCATAACTTGAGTGCTAACTTTAACATGACCATATGGTAAATTTATTTAATAGCCCTCCTAATTAAATGCCATCCATTACCAAGCAATAACATCAACATTATCAATTAAAGACATATTACCAAATAACTTCCAATCTTAAAATAATCTACATCTTTACATTTATATGTTATCAATGGTACTACACTAATCTTCACATAACCTAACCAAATCCTGACCCTTAAATGCTAAAATACCTTCCAATAAAATAACCAGGGGCTTCACATTTTATTTCATTATGAATAAAAATGAACTACCCAAAACTTAGCATAACCTAACCATTCCACACAACACTAGCATAAACATTAGTTCCATGAACCTTGATTCCTTAACATGGGTTCATGATAACTAATAGCATAAACCTTAATTCCATATGACTGTTAGCATAAATATTCAATACAACATTAGCGTAAACCTTAAGTTCCATAAACTTATTGCACCAGGATTCAATACAATGTTAACATAACCATTAAATATTCATCACATTCTCATTACTGTAAAACAATAACATTAAACATAAGCATTAACTTTAGCCTAGCATCACCTCAATCATTCCCTGATCTAATAACACCATTCAAATGTTCATTACATTTTCATTATTGTAAAACAAATAACACTAAATATCAACATTCACTTTCGCATTACTGTAATTGTCTCATTGCCTAAACATCTTTATAAAACAATAAAATATTGAAATAACATTTCCCTAAGCCTTCTTATCATCATACAATAATACAAGTATTAGTTGCTGCCCTAACTAGTCATAACCTGGAATCATAAGGTGTTATGTTGGATATTCATTCATACTAGCCCAACATATATTTTCCTTCTTCCTTCACTTACTAAACTGGCAGTAAAAATTTAAATGACCCAAATAACGATTTATAACAACAAGGTAAATAACAGTCTGGCAGTAAATTGGCCATAAAAATTAATTGACGCAGGGACGATTGGTAATAAACAACGATTTAACATAACGAGGAATATGACTATCTGGCAGTAATTTTGGCAGTAGAAATTAAATGACCCTGGGATGAATGATAATAAACAAGGATTTATCATAACAAGGAGAGTAACGATCTGGCAGTAAATTGGCAGAAGAATTAAATGAACCAGGGGCGCAATGATAAATGATCAACTATTTATCACAAAGAGGAAGTAACTAGCTGGCAGAAATTTGATAGTAAATATTCCTGTAAAATTTGAAGAAGGTGCTAATTAGCTGAGAATCAAATAAATCAAGGGACTTCTCATTACAAACGTTAAAATAAAATATTCGTTGCTTACCATAAAAATTTAAAATCAACTGAATACGTAACTCTTCCATATAGCTTTTTATTTATTACGTTCGCCTTGAAAGGTGTAGTTGAACCATTTCTCAATGTAAAGAGGTGCAGGTTGACGTCTATCCGAGCTAACCATCAAGGGCCTGAGATAGCTCGGCTGTGACCCATAAACGTGTACACAGGTTCGTTGATCAACACCCCAGATTTGAGTTTAGTCAATACCCTACCCAAGTAGCCTTGAACTTGCTATTAACGATAACCTATTTGCATTAACCTTGTTTTATTTCTTTTTGGCTTAGTATTATTCCATACTCTAATTCATTCTGAAATTGGGAATTTAGCAATGGTTTGAATTAAAATTTAATAACCCAACAAATGATTTGGAAAACGATCTTTGATATAAATTTCTTTTTTCATAAGAAACAATGATGTTGGGGCACGTTCAAATGCCTTTCGAATTGCTGGGAGGATGCCCTCACTGTTTTAATTGGATGGAGTCCAAAAAAAGTGGCTGAGCAAATTCCGACAAGAGTAGAAATTGGGTCGAAAAAGCGAGTTGTTCCCAGTGCTTTTTCAGAAGAGAAGACAAATAAATTTTTAACTGCAATACGAATTCAACTGGATGTACTTTAAAATATGGCTTTAAATTAAAAAGAGAACAGGAGTAGATTTCTGGAATAAAACTCAGTGGCGGTTCCTACGTAGACGGTTCCAAAAGACTATTACTAGGACGCCAACTTCACGCATACACCGAATTTATGAAGGTAGCCCAAGGATCAATCGAAATCGAAATTTTTAATAAAAGGTCGATCCGATGGTAGTAATTTATTAAAGGTTTCAGGAAACAATGCTGAGTTGGAAGGGAAATCGGGTTTAACTGTCTCTTGAAGATATAAAACGCTGAGAATGAGAACAGAGAGCCGAAGGAAAGTTGACTATCAAAAGTTTCACTGTATATAACAGTGACGCCAAAATAGCAGGTCTCAACACAGATTTGAAACTAAGCAACTATTGGAACTAGTTGAAGTTTTCTACCAGGTCAACCCTCAACGGAGGTAAATCCCATCATTGGTCGGAATACATGCGAAGCCCTAACTGTTAACGCATCTAAGAAAACATTTCAATGGAAAAATATGGCATTGAGCTATGAGATGTCAGCATTTTTCTCAGGTGAATACCGACACGCCTCCATTCATATAAGAAACGCCCATACCCAATACAGTAACTGCACACCCCACCAAATATTTTTTTTTTTTTCCATAAACTGAGCCATATAGACAAAAAACGAAATAACCTTAAGCCCCATACGAAATTACCCAGCCCTAAACTGTTCCGTACATGAAAAAAATTGAAATAACCCTAACCCCAACTATTTACCAGTAACCCTAAACTGAACTAATTATGAAAACATGAATCTTCTGAGTTTAAGGACGAGGAAAAGACATTTTACATCCATACAATCATAATCTCAGCAGTAATCACTATGCATTCTACTCTACTCAGTTCAGGAACATACCTTTGCCTTATTTGCTTGCCACAACGATTCCTGTGCTCCT
>SNQJ01S0044364.1:39726-49908 GCA_010110895.2 Picea sitchensis | reverse complement strand
AATGACAATCACAATGATGCAAGGAAATAAGAAATAGCACATTCAACATCAGTCACACATATGAGATACACAGAGACAGATATTTACTAAGGAAACCCATAAAGGGTAAAAACCTCTTCTTCTTTATATGATAAGTAATATTTACATTCTTTACATTATCATACATATGAGCACCAACTCATAATGAGGCTGCAACATCTATTTTGCAAGCTGCTACTTGCTGAGAGCACCCACTCTCTGGTTTCTCTAGCACCAACTAGAAGGAAGCACCAACTCCCTGGTTTCTCTAGCACCAACTAGAAGGAAGCACCAACTCCCCAAGTGTTCCAACACCTACTGGATGGAAGCACCAACTTTCAGTCATACAGGCACCAACCTGTAAAACAGAGAACTATAGTTCTCCCTTTCTCCTCCCTGCCACCTTGGTTTCTCTGGATGCAACCAGTTGGAAGCTACAACTCCCTATGTTCAAGCTCCCACTTGAACCTCTGAGGACAACAGTCCTCCCTAGAACCTCCCTTCCACCCTGAATTATTAAGTTTTTCTATATATATAAATTTATCACAGTGATACAATATTGATCATTGGATTACCAGGCTTATCATTGCTCTTCTATGTTGCTCTTCTCCCCTGTATTAGTGTCTCTTTATCTACATCTTCTTTCCCTTTTTGATCTTCTATTTTTCTCTACTAGAGCACCTCAACCTTTCTTCACTGTCTCACTGTCTTACTACACCCATCCTTTCACTTTCTATGCCTCTCACCTTTTATGCTTTGTGTGCCATATCCATTCAAAGCACCATTCCTCTTCTCTGTATTTCAGCTGATGAAAACTCTTCCTTCTACACGTCTCAAATTCTCTCCACAACAACAACTTCTCTATTCTTTTTTCTCCATACTTATAGATTTTTGTTCCCCTTGTGCATCCTGTCTCGCCATGCTTCTGCATGCTCTCTCCATGTCGAATGCTCTGCCTGATCATCATAGCAAATCTTCATCTTCTTTGGCAGTTAAACCCATGTGTCTACCATCACTGGGTGTTATGCCGAGATTCCTTCACCTCTTCAGTAGTCTAGACTCTTCGTCTTCTCTGTTACAGTCGAGATCACCCTCTTTGTTGCAGTTACAGGCTCCAACGCTCTTCCAGCTATCAATCGCCTCTATGACCAATCTTCATCCCACTGCAAGATTCCTTGAGACTCTTACGTTCCTCTAGAAATCACACAGAAGTCTCTTCGAGTCCTCTGGTAGAAACCATCAGTGGTTTCTAGCAGTTATAGTGCAAACCTTGAAAAGTATCCTAGCTATGCTAGCTCCTTCTACTTCCGTGACCACCGGTTACATAGATATTTCACCATTTCAGCATTTTGGCATTTGACAGTTCGACATTCGTGTGATCAAGTGTCTCGACACTCCCAGTCGCGATCCCCGAAATGGAGCTTGGTTGCACTATCTCTTTCCTCCATCTTCCACAAATGTGACCACTGGCTGTGACCACAGCCTTATTCGAAACTGCATTTCACAATTTCGTGTTTCGGAATTTTGGCACTCCTGTGGTGAAGAGTTTCATCACTTCAAATCCCGATATCGGGAACTCTGAAATGGAGTCAGATCAACGGTCTGGTATTTCATCATTTTGCATTTCGGTGATTCGGCATTTCAACACTCCTGTGGTGAATTGTTTCGACACTTCAACTCCCGGTATCTGGGACTCCGAAATGGAGTAATTTCCCGGTCTGTGTAACTCTTTGTTGGTGTGCCTATTCAATTTTTTCCGTAATTCGCAACTTCGGGCTTCCTGTCGTGAGAGTCCTTGACATCTCCAACTCTCGGTATCTGAACCTCTGGTATGGAGTATTTGACATTTCGCGACTTTGGGTTTCGCAACTTTAGGATTCCTGTGATGAAGAGTCTTGACTCTTGACTCCTCCAAATCCCGGTATCTGAAACTATGAAATGGAGTCTTTGATATTTCACGATTTCGCATTTTCGCGACTTCGGGTTTCCTGTGTTGAAGAGTCTTGACTCTTGACTTCTCAATCTTTCGGTATCCGAAACTCCGGTAGATGTGCCTGTTTCAGGATTTCGGGGTTTCGCATTTCGCGACTTCATGACTCCTGTGTTGGAGAGTCTCGACTCTTCCAACTCCCGATTTCTGAAACTGTCCTCCTACTTTCAGGATTTCGTAACCCCACTTCACCTTTCTTGTTAAAGAACGCGCAGGTTCTCCTGGATCCAATGCCGGTCGGACCTCGGGCTCAGATCTGATGTTCATCAAGAATTATCAATGGGATCCATAGATTTCTATTGCTTCTCCTCTCAGACTTACATTGTCCCTATTTTTCCATTGTTGGATACTTTGATATTGCCATCAATAACAAGCACATCTTCCTGTAAACATGCCAAAAAGTTTTTCCAGGAAAGCGTAAAGATAAAAACCCCACTATCATATATTATGTATATCATGAATCATGAAACATTATCATACAAAACTCTAATCCAAGAGCTCTCAGTACAATACAATCATCTCACACTGTCATACACAAATCAACAAATACATGTGCCAATTTTCTGTGTTCAGACAACCAGCCTCCTCTACACAATATTTGCAATTGGAATTCTCACAACAATCTAAATTGCCTAGTTTTCACATACTCATAATCATATCCACTGCATGTGTGATCAAATCACAACTGATAGCCAACTATCCCTTTCACCTGTTATCTCAACTAGGTCTCCACTAGATTTGACATGCATGTAGTTAACCATGACGAATCTTCAGTTGCATGTGAGTTCACTGATTGTGAATTAATGAATAATTAATTCACTGAACTCTCACTAGTGCAAGTTTAGTTACAACTACTACACTAAGCTTAACTCACTTAACTACACTTATAATTCTGTTACAACTCCAACTCACTCAGTTATAAATGAGATAATAGATTAATATTTATTGTCCAATTTATTTAAGGGAAAAGTAAATTAGACACATGTTTCTTGTTGGATTTTCAACACTTCATTCTTAACCTTGCTCATTGAAAAATCAACAGATCTGTCGGAGGATACAAAGTTAATGAAGAATTAAGGAAAATAATGAATTCTAAGGAAAGTGGATTAGACTAGAAGTTCGGGCGCGAAAGATTTTAGAAACAACTAGAGACAGGTAATAAAAGTAGTTGAAGGGTCGAATGGATAAAGTTATTTTCATTTGCATTTTCATAGAAAGTAGTGAAAACAGAGATTCGAGCGAACATAGACAAAGCTGAAGAATTTAGTTTAAGAGAGCTATGGTGGCACCCAAAGAAGCAATGACTTTAGAATCAACACCAAAGAAACAATACAATATGCCATCAGTAGTACTGGTACAAGAAGAGACTCCAGGAGAATCAACGTCAGAGTCAAGTTCATAAAATTTTCCAAGGAATGATGTGCCACCAAGGAAGTCGTCAGTGAAGCCAATCAACTTATAGAAGGAAGCAAAGTATGAGCTCATGGAGCTAGAAATTCCACCAGGAGTAATAGTTGAAGGAGACATGTTAGGTGCAGTGTTGAGTCTAAAGTTTGTGGATCACGACTTGTCATACAAGAAGAAGTTCTCGAACTTAGGAATCCTGAACTTGTTACAAATCCTGCATTTTGGTAGGAGTGTCAACATAAATTCCTGTGTGAATATGATGTTAAGTTTCATCCATGGTGTATACCTATGGATGGAAAGAGTCATGTCCATCGATCTAGATCTGATCGTGCGGATCACAGGGTTTCCAATGGGAGGAGAGGACCCATCACCGCTTTTAACAGACAAGTTGAATGAAAAAGCGTTGTCAAATAGGATAAAGGAGAAGTTTGGTATGTTTAGAGAAACACACAGGCTCGATGTAGCGAATATCAATGGGAAATATGTCAAGTTTTCAATGTAAGTGTTGGATTTTAAATTGCTTAGGAAGTGTCATAGAGATCAAGTGATGACAGGAGTAATAGTAGCGGCATAAAAATGTGTCGAAGGCATACAAATGAACTGGGTGACGTTCCTAGTCAACTATTAGAAAAATAGGATTGTGTAGCAATAAAATAAACAAATGTTGAAATGAAACACATAAGATACACAATACAATAGAGACACACATATATGTGGTTCAACCAGTGTGGGATACATCCACTAGAGAAATTTCTAGGTCCTTCCTTCTTATTATCAAACAAAATTAAGGGATACAACCTACAAAACAACTGTTGTAACTTCCTCTTCTATCTCTCATAGTCTCCTCTCTCAGAATACAATATTTTATCACTCACGCAGCTGCAATACAATTTCCTCATAAAATATGGTTTCCTTCTAGGGAAAAAATATCTAACATTACAATATTTTAGAAGACAATTTTTCCCAAAATTGTTCTTCGGGGGCCCTGCCCCTGAATCCGCCGCTAGGGGGGCTCCATTAATTTTATCCACCCCCCTGGACCCCCTTGATGATAGTAGTTGGGGGGGGAAGCCTCCCCACACCCCTTGTTAGGAAATGGGATCCAAGCATGACTAAAACAAACCTCTAAATCAGGAAAATAATCAGGCTCCACAACTAATAGTCAACCAGTCATAGATAGACTACAGGGAAGCTCAATAGAGAGGTATGGAGTTTCATTATGCATGGTTGTTGATACTGATAACATTAGTGTCTTGGAGGGAGATGGAGGACTCACAATTTTTGTTGGCAAAAAATAATCCATGTTTGGCATTGAGATAGATAACTTGTGGCATACTCCGTGTTGGAATATTGAGAGGGGGGGTGAATCAATATGAGCACTTTTATTACTTTTAACCACAATGTATATTATTAAAAAATGTTCAACAGTTTATCATTAAAATTCAATATATCATCATCAATATAAAAATAAGCAAAATCTCATCAACAATAACACATCACATACACATTACACCCGAATTTATGTGGAAACCCAAATGGGAGAAAACCATGGAATGATTTTCTTATATATATAAAATAAATACATTCATGGAAGCACCAAATTCCAAATTTTCCACCTGCAACTGGAAGGATGCTATGACCCCTTGAATTCTGTGGCTCTAGCCAGAAGGAGGCTACAACTCCATTTCCTTTCCCTATCTTACCGCCTTGAAATATAAGTGTAGACCAATTGTCACTACCACAATCACTACCATTGTCAATCTGTCACTGTCACTAAAAGTGTCTCTATCATTATCTGTGCCACTGTCTCTGTCTCATCACCTATAATTGATCATCAACCTGTCACTGAATCCAACTTGTGTGCCTGTTGTTGGACAACTGAGAGGGGGGGTGAATCAGTTGTTACCGTGCTTAAACAATTATGCTTCTTTTAAAATCTTTACAAGGCACTCAATGATGATCACAATAATGCAGGGAGATAAACAATGGCACATTCAACATCAGTCACATATATGAGAAACACAGAGACGAATATTTCCTGAGGAAACCCATACAGGGTAAAAACCTCTTCTTCTTTATATGATAAGTATTATCTACATTCTTTACATTATCATACATATGAGCACCAACTCATTGTGAGGCTACAACCTTTGTTTTTTCAAGTTGCAACTTGCTGAGAGCACCAACTCTCTATTTTCTCTAGCACCCACTAGAAGGAAGCACCAACTCCCTGGATTCTCTAGCACCAACTAGAAGGAAGCACCAACTCCCTGGTTTCTCTAGCACCAACTAGAAGGAAACTACAACTCCCTGTGTTCAAGCACCCACTTGAACCTCTGAGGACACCAGTCCTCCCTAGCACCTCCCTACCACCCTGGTTTATAAAAATGAATTACTGAAACTTATTACAGTGATATAATGTTCAACAACAACTTACCAGTCTCATCACTGTTCTGCATGATTTCACTGCTCTATTTGTCTCACTGTCATCCTGCACGCATCCCTTGCACTTTATGTTCTTCTATCTTTTGTACTCTATACGCCATTCCCATTTCAATGCACCTTTTGTCTTATGTGCATTTCAGCTGCTGCACTCCACCTCCTTCTCCTCACCTGCATCACTCACAACAACAACCAACATATCACTTCTGTGTCCCGTATACTTCCAGCTTATGTTCACCTTGTACATCCAATGTTCGCAATGCCTTTGCCTCCTCACACCGGGTTAATCTCTTCCACATCTCGAGTGATCTGTATGATCATCATGGTAACCCTTCAGCTTCTCTGGTGTTTTTCCCACGCGTTCAACATCATTGGATGTCATGCTGAGATTCCTCAGCCTCTCTGGCAGTCGAGATTAAACTTTCTGCTTCAGTTACAAAATTCAACGCTCATCCACTTGTCAGTCCCTCTAAGAATCGTCTTCATTCATTGGAAGAAGCTTGGAGACCATTCAGCTTCTCTGCCAATCACACAGAGGTCTCTTCGAATCCTCTGGTAGATATCATCAATGGTTTCTAGCAGTTATACTGTGAGGAGCAACATTATCCCTCCGATTGTGCTCGAAACCACCTGCACTGTTGGACTGACTTCACCTGATCTTGTGTTTTTTTCGCCAATTCACATTTTGGTATTTCGGGATCCCCAGAGTAGAGATTTGTTACACTCCATGTCCTGATCCTCGAAAATCCGAAAAGGACCTTGTCTATACTAGCTTCTTTCCTCACAGGACCACAGGCTATGACCACCAGCTAGTTCAAAATTGTATATCACAATTTCGCATTTCGGCATTTCTGTGGTGAAGTGTTCTTGACACTTCCAAGTTCCGGTATCCGAAAATCTGAAATGGAGTCGGATAAATGGTTCATACTCCTGAGTTTCTATTTTCAGTGAATCGACATTTCGCAACTTCGGGTTTCACGATTTCGAGACTCCTGAGATGAAGAGTCTTCACTCTTGACTCCTCCAACTCCCGGTCTCCGAAACTCCAGTATGGAGTATTTATCATTTCGCGACTTCGGGTTTCGTGATTTCATCGTTTTTCCCTTTCGAGTCATCATGACTCCAACATTATCAAATTCATGATCACAAAATATCTGAAGTGATCGGATGGTTCACATCACCCACTTTGATGAATGGTTGACGGTATTTCGGCATTTTTCCCTTCGAGTTTTTCCAAGACTCACAATGGTCTCTTTTGGCATTTCGGAGTTCGAGACATCGTGATGGTGGAGTTTTTGCTTGCTGCGTAAAACCCCGAAATAGAAAGTTCGGATCTGATCTAAACCTGCTGACATCACACGGGGTTTGACACGTGTCAAATATCTTCCACGTGTCACTCTGATTTGTGACTTACATGTGCCCAGAATGTTGAATCAGCTTGACACTTGTCATTGCCTGATTGTGCCACGTGTCCTTAGCTGACGTGGTTTGCTGACATGTCTATTTCAAGATTCCGTATTTCGGCACTTCAGGACTAAAGATGATGAGAGTCTATGACTTATCCATTTCCCGGTATCCAAAATCCCGGTATGATGTGTCTGCTTCTGAAATTTTGGCATTTCACTTTTTGTCACTTTGGGACTTCTGATGTTGAGAGTCTCTCACTTCTCCATCTCTCGGTATCTAAAATCCCAATATCCATTACTTCGAGTAATGTGCTTGTTTCGGTTTTTCAGGATTTCGCATTTCGGCACTTCGGGACTCAAGATGATGAGAGTCTATGAATTATCCATTTCTCAGTATCCGAAATCTCGGTATGATGTGCCTGCTTCTGAAATTTTAGCGTTTCTCTTTTCGGCACTTCGGGACTTCTGATGTTGAGAGTCTCTGACTTCTCCATCTCCCGATATCCGAAATCTTGGTATCCATTACTTCGAGTAATGCGCCTGTTTTGGGTTTTTGGGATTTTGCATTTCGGCACTTCGGGACTCCTGATGACGAAGGATCCTTGTCGCTCCATCTCCCAGTAACCGAAATCCCGATATTCAACATTCCGAGTGATGCATATTTCCGGGTTTTCACATTTCGGCATTTCGGGACTCCTGATGACGAAGGGTCCTTGTCACTCCACCTCCCGATAACCAAAATCCCGATATTCAACATTCTGAGTGATGCGCCTTTTCGGGTTTTCGGATTTCGGCATTTTTGGACTCTTGTAGTGGGAGTTCTTGACATCTGCAACTCCCGGTAGTCGAAAAAATCTGAAATGAAGTTTGACCAAAACTTCGATCTTTCTATTCGATCATCGTTGCGCTGCTGGTCTTCCTTGCCTGCTTGTTTGCCATCAAATGAACAAGCATACCTTCTCATACTCTCATCTTGTCAAGCCAGTTCTGCATCAACTTGCCAAAAGACTTCTGGTTCCCGCCTGGCACATCCTTCCTGTACCCAATTCATTATTACTGCTGTACTTTCCATCAATGACAAGCATACACTGCTTGTAAAACATGCCAACAATCTCCCCCTTTGGCATTGATGGCAATAAAGGCACCGGGACCTGTTCTTTTCTCCCCCTTTGACATCAATGTCAAAGAAAACACGCTCCCCCTGAGATGTTGCAGTATATTTAGGAGGTATCAGATATGTAATCAAGACAAGACTCCCCCTAACAGGATGGACTCTCTTATATGTGGGATGAAAAGACACCCAACTTCTGTCGAAGATATTCAAAAGGTGTCTTAGCTAGGGGTTTAGTAAAGATTTATGCAATTTGTTTTGTGGTTGGAATATACTGGACCTGAACAATCTGATTGGTGACTTACTCTCTCAGAAAATGATATTTTATGGGAATATGCTTGGTCTTGGAGTGGAATACAGGATTTTTAGACACACTGATGGCACTAGTGTTATCACAATGAATTGGGATCGGTGCAGTGTATTTTACCTCCAAGTTTGCAAGTGTCTGAATCATCCATAATACCTGAGTGCAACAGGTAGCAGCAACAATTTACTATGCCTCTGTGGTTGATAAAGAAATGGAACTTTCCTTTTTACTAATCCATGCTACTAAAGAGTCACCCAGGAAGAATGCTCCTCCACTGGTGCTTTTTCTCTCATCAACACAGTTTGCCCAATATGCACCTGAATAAGCAGTTAACTGAAAATTCTGATTTCTGGGATACCACAGACCATAAGTCATTGTTTCTTTTAAATACTTGAATATCCTTTTGACAACTTGCAAATGACTCTATTTAGGTGCAACCTGATATCTTCCTACCATTCCTACAGCATACATTATGTCTGGGCGAGATGTTGTGATGTACAACAAGCTGCCTATCATTGATCGATATGAGCTTTGATCAACATCAGGTGAATCATCATCCTTGATTAATTTACATCCAGTTACCATATGTGTACCCACAGGTTTAGAATATTCCATTTGAAACCTTTTCATCATTTCTCTTAGATATTTTTCTTGAGAAATGAACATCCCTTCGGACCTCTGAGTAATTTGCAGACCAAGAAAAAATGACAGTTCTCCTATCATAGACATTTCAAAATCAGACTCCATGGCAGAAGAAAACCATTGTACCAATGAATCCTTATTACATCCAAAGATGATTTCATCTACATAGACCAATACGATGAGCATATTATTATCCTATGTTTTAATATACAGATTGTTGTCAGTTGTTCCTCTCTTGAACCCTTTTTCTTTGAGATACATATCCAGTCTGTGATACTAGGCTCGAGGGGCTTGTTTTAACCCATATAAATCTTTCTTCAGATTGCATACTAAGTCAGGTTTGTCCAACAGTTTGAAACCCTCTGGTTGTTCCATATAGACTTCTTCACTTAAATCTTCATTTAGAAAATCTGACTTGACATCCATTTGATAGACTTTCAAACTTTTATGACAAGCATAGGCAAGAAACATTCTGATAGCTTCTAATCTTGCTACGAGCACAAATGTTTCATCAAAATCCAGTCCTTCTATCTAAGCATAGCCTTTACAGACTAACCTTGCTTTGATCCTGATAAATTGTCCTTGCTCATTCAACTTATTCTTAAAGATCCATTTGGAGCCAATGACTTTTTTACCTTCAGGTCTTTGAACCATCTCCCACATATTGTTTTTCTCAATCTGATCAAGTTCATCATTCATTGCTTTAACCCAGTGGTCATATTTGGTGGCTTCATTAAAATTATTGGGTTCCAGCATGGATATGAAGGCTATATGATATTGTTCAGTGTTTTTGATTAGATTTCTCCTGGTTTGTACACCTTTGTCTTTTTCTCCAATTATCTGACTTGCAGGATGATTC